>RJWJ010003090.1:0-90846 GCA_004363605.1 Indri indri | reverse complement strand
CAGTACAGATTGAATGGAAAAAAATTGTCATCAACTTGTCAGTAATAAAACATTTTTACTTGGTAGAAATTTTATACAGTATAAAATCTTACTTTATTTTACTTGGTAGAACTTTGGGCCTCAGTTATTGCATTGTGGCAAGGTTTTATTGAATGAGACTGTTAGGGTCATCCCTACAGAAGCAGAATTATCTCCCCCACCCAAAATTTAATTCAAATGTCAAGACTGATAATCACACACACAAACAGACCACACACACACACACACAACCCTCAAGAGGATATGAAAAGGTTTATTACTCACATAATGAGCCTTTTCAGGGAGAACAGGGTGAGTCCAAAAATATCTTGAGAAGCAAAGAAAGAAAACTGGCTTGGGTTTTTATGATGGTTAGGGTTTGGAGCTGGGATGATAGTTCCTACATGGTTTGAACTTCCTATCTAAACTAGAGTAAGAAGTATGTAGGCTTTCTTATTAGCTTGCCAAGATGTGGGGCAGAAAGTGAAGAGAAAGAGGTGGAGATTAAAAACCGTAAGCAGTTAAAAACCAAGAAAGCAGTCAGCCTCTTACATACTCCCATTTTACATATTAGAACATTTGAGATAAAGCTCAAAGAGGTAAGTAGGTCAAGATGACAAAACTATTGTCAGAACTAGAGCTCATATCAGAAGGTGATTTCAAAGGATTCATTTTTTCCACCATACTCACATTGCCTTCCTTAGAAGAAAATGACTTGGTTAAAAAACACTATGAGTTACTTGTATATTTTTATTTGAAAATGTGTCCTAAGACTTGCTGTGATTAGAGTGGATTTAATGAGTCATTTCAATGTACGTTCATACCCTGATATAGACCCAATATGTCAGACCAGGACCTGCTTTTGGAAATCATTATGGTGTAAATGATTGAGTATTTTCAGATGTGATGGTAAAACTCCAATAATCTAGTTCCTTTCCCTGCCCAAATAAATCACACAATTCCTAACAGCTGTGCTGAATGTTGTATCAAGGGGGGAAAAACATCATTATCAGGTCGATTTCACTTGTTTGGAAACAACAGGGATTCAGGATAGAGTTCACCTGGGCTCCAATGCTTACTGTTAGTTTACTTACCTAGCTTTGCCCTTCTATTGCTTAGATCCTGGTTGTGGTTCTTGCCTGTCTAAAATACTCATCTCCTGCCACCTCTGAAACCTGACATCACTGCTTTTTCATTACCATGTGCTCTAAAGTTGATGCTGGAGCACTGAATGCTGTTAGGTCTCTGCTTTTCTCCCACCCTCTATCACAGGTTACAGCATGGTATATTTTTATATCTAGCCTTCATCATAGACACTGGCAGGAGCATCAAAGGCACTAGTATAGAGATCTTGTTGCCTGAAATCGATCTTCTTGCCTGGAACAAAAAGATGGAAATCCCACCTCTGGGTGCCAGATTTTCCCTTGCTCAATGCTGGCCTGCCTACTTCTCAGGTGACTTTTATATCTGCCCTGAATCCCAGAATTCATTTATTTTATATTTATATTTCTGGGGTTTTTTTTTTTTTTTTTTTTTTACCAGTACCCATTTTTGAGTAACTATTGTCTTTAATGTCTGCTAAGTTGATCTACTCCTTTTCATGTAGACTTTTAAGTATTGCTTCTTGGCTTTTCAGAATTCTGAAAGACTGAGCCACTTAAAATAGTTTTAAGAATCTGAGAACTGGCCAGTATAACTTTTCTGTTTCCTATTGTCTCATATCCTGGGTTGGGTCTTTCTGATTTACTATCAACTTACTCAGTAGTGTCTCAAAACAGATAAGCTCTATTCTTATTGTTTTGTTGGAATTATAGAAAGTTAATTGAGTATCTTCAATTCTAAAAATTCTCTCACATTATAGAAAAACTAAATCCATCTTCAGTCTGTATCAGTGATGTATAATTTTCCAGTTTACTTTCTTCCCCAGGCCTCTCCCCAATGGTGAAATGGAGTCTGCTGTCATGATGGAATCTAGAGCCCCAAATGGAATCTATACCTTCTAATCTAGACCAACATAATAGAAGCCAGACAACCAAATGAACTATTTCTACACTAAGTATTTATAGTTCTTCAAAAGTCCATCTATATCTCTTTTGTTAAGGGTCAAGAATCCACCCATGTCAGAGATCAGGTTCCTATTTTATTGATCTTTCTAAAATACAACTGTTGGTTTAATGGAACCCAAGAAAAGTCTATTCAAATCTCCTAAAATTTAACAAAAAGTTGACCTCAGAGCCATGAAGGAATCTGCATTTCTCCTTGAAGAGAAAACACTTCCTCTCAACAACCATTATTCAAAATATAACACCAGGGTTTGTGTTTACATCTGCACATTAATTTGAGATAATTCTATAGCAATTAATGTGGAAAGAAAAGATTGCCCAGTTAGATTTTCTATTATAACTTACTGGTGAGACTCTTGAGTCCTGGCAGGACCTTAAGGGACCCTTAAGATCCTAGTCTTAAAAATCACATAGGTAAAGCAGCACAACATAATGGAAAGAACACAAAAATAGTAATAAGATATCTCTATATTCTAATTCTATTAATAGTTCTGACATTTGAGGACTATATTCCATTGGACATGTTATTTCACCTCTTCAAAAGTTAGTTTCATCATCTATAAAAAAGGAAAAATAATTTCCACTTCATAAAGATAATATAAATATTTGAGTGAATGAGAAACCCTTCATTTATAGTGGCACCAATAACTTGTAGCTATTATTATTAAAATTCCAATGTTTGATCTCATGGTTCATTATTGGAAGAGCATATTCTGTTTCCATCAGCTTTTTCTTTGAAAAGAAGCTGGTGAAAAAAATAAAAAAAGATATCTATATTCTATTGAAGAGTTACATGTCAATGAAATTGATTCTCAATTGATATTCAATAAATTATTGCCAAAACTTAGCAACAGTTTTAACATCTCTAGTTGATTCCCCTATTCTTTCCTACTTCTGTAGTACCGAATATCATTATAGGTAGCTCAGTCTCTTAGTTATAAGTATGATAATTTTTTTTTTGTTTGTTTTTTTGAGACAGAGTCTCACTCTGTCACCCCAGCTAGAGTACAGTGGTGTCATCATAGCTCACTGCAACCTCCAACTCCTGGGTTCAAGGAATCCTCCTGCCTCAGCCTCCCAATTAGCTGGGACTACAGGCATGTGCCACCACATCTGACTAATGTTTTCTATTTCTATTTTTAGTAAAGATGGGTCTCACTCTTGCTCAGGATGGTCTGGAACTCCTGACCTCAGGCGATCCTCCCACCTCAGCCTCCTAGAATGCTAGTATTACAGGTGTGAGGCACCACACCCAAATTAAATAGGATTATTTTTGTGTGTGTGAGTGTGTTCTCAACTTTCCTTTCTTCTAGCTGAATATATTTCTATGCCTTTACTTACGCTTTCCTCCCCTCTACTGACCTTTCTAAGGAGGACATCTTCATTGGTCCCTTTAAACCTATCTCCTCCTTTTAGGATCAAACTCCACCAGACCGTTCTACCACACCTTCCCTCATTTCCTCCTCAGTGATTTCTTGTTGTTAGTTTACTAGCTTGCACAACTCCTCTACTCTAAAAATCTTGATGCTCATTTTATCCCCCCTTATCCAAATGTCCCACTTCCTTCCTTTCTTATCTTCATTTAACCAGGCGGGTTTACTTTTCAGAAATTCTTGATGAAAAGAAACGGGGTATAAAAATAGTTCTGTATGAAATTAAGTAAATTTTAACCTCTTTGAATCTCAATTTCCTCTTCTAAAAACAGTGGGAAAAAAAGGTTTTCTAAGTTGAAATTTTTAAAACATATATAAAAATATTTATATTTTAAAATTATTAATCTAAAACAAAGATAAGAAAAATAGGCACAACTTTTAAAATATAAGGATAGTTAAGTTTTACTTTCTGTACTTCTCCTTTTTTTATTTAGCAGAACCAAAAATAAAAGTCAATTTTGTTGCCAAAAGTTGTTTGAAATGTGAATGTGGTTAAAAGATTTGAGGAGTAGAAATTAAATGTACCTCATTCCTTGGAAAACAGTAATCATCCAATGAATCTATGCAAAAGGATGTTCTAGCTGAAGCGTTTTCTATTGTGCCTCATATTTTATGGTGAAAAGAGTAGATGAGAATCTGCTTAAATACCACGCATTCCTTGTTATGCAACCAGTTCCATTTTCAACTGCCCTGAACATATTATATAAATGTTAAAGAAAAGAGATAGATTTTGCCTGAAGTGTGGATCTTTTCTTCTTTTTTTTAATTTGGACCTCAAAGTATTTAGGCTTATTATTGATCATTAGTACCTTAAAATGTGATCTTCATCATCAACAAGGTCATATTTATAACATTAAATAAAGGCTCTTTTAATATTCAGTGTTAACAATTCTAGGAGGCAAAGTTATGCTTTCCAGAGTTACAAAATGAAATCAAAAGCTGTCCTGTAAGATAACACAGTAAAGTAACTAATCCGTTCACCTCCAAAGTTTCATTCTAACAAAGCATGGTCCTCTTCTATCCAACTTCTGGATTACAGAAATCCATTGGAATGATAGCAATAACCTAGGATCTATGTAGGCAAAATGATATATGTCATCTTTATTGAAATAACAAAAGATACAATTAGCTAAAGTTATTTAAAACCCATTTATCATCTTAGTCATTAGAGTGGTTCTGAAAACACCCATTAAATACCTCAAGGACCAGGAAATTCATTATACATTGGTACCAATTCAGAATACAATATGCTAAACAGCTGCTATCTTGGTGTCAACAATAAATGATTATGAAGTACTATTTTAATATGTAGAATCTGTTAAAATAGACTAATGTGAATACTAATAAAACAATGCCCATAAGAGTAAAATTGACTAAACAAAGATGGTAATATTTTACTTTGGAGTGATGTTAGCTACCAAAAATATATGCACAAGGCAAGACTGTTTAAAATAATTTTTTTTGTGATCTTAGGAGAATATCAAACTGGAAAATAGTAATACTATCTTAGATTTCACACGTCGAACATATAGAATTGATATGTGTGCATAATTTTCCATAACATCTTTAATTAGGGATACAGAAGTGGAGAATAACTTGCATACTCTTCTAGGGAAATAAATAAGGTATAATTTTATTAGGAGAACTCTTGCTACTAAAGTATTATTTTGAAGAAATTCTAAAATCATTTTTTCATGTAAAAGAAATATATCTTCTTAAGTTATTTTAGTAATAGTTTTTTTGGCAATCTGCACAAATATACTTGAAAGGGTAATCACAAGTTTGATATTACAAAGAATCAGTAGCTAAGCTACCAAATTAAAAATAAAAAATCACTTATTTTGTTTTAACCTTTATAATGAAAATTGTTTTCTTATAAAAGAACTAAAGTGTGTTTAGTATTTCCTTGGATTTTTAAAGAGGTAATGAGCAGTAAACTCAGTAATTACTCAGACATATTACTAAATGTCATTCGTCGAAGAGCAGCAAACTATGAAGAAGGAAAGATATCATCTATTAAAGGGAGAGATTTGGGTCCGATTTCATACTCCATGAGTTCTCATTCTTCATGTAATGCTTGAATAATTTTATGCACAACATTGCAAACAAAGGTATAAAATTCTTGAAGTCTGTTTGACTTTGGACTTAATTGAAATGCCTCTTTCACAATCATGTGTGCTAATTCAACCAGTAAACTCGATGTGCTTTTAAATGATACAAAGCTAGATAGTATATCACATTTTGCAAATGATACATCCTGATGTTAAGTAAAATCTGTGTTGCTCTTACCAATCCACTGGCTTGAGTTTCTGTAAATCTCTTTTATCTGCACCAATAATTACCATACTTCAGCAAGGCAGTTTTAATTAAATGTCATCCTTTAAAATCAAGAAACACTTACAAGGTCAAGTAGGTCTAGGATAAAACTAAAGTGTGCTCTCAAATCACGGATTACTTGATATTCTGCTATAAAGAAAAATTGTAAATGGGGCATACATAATTCTCCTCATACAATTTTAATGAGATTTGACCAGTTCAGAATTGTTTTCTCTGTATAATTTTGCAACTGTTCATTGAGGAATAATGCTTTCTTACTTTAAAATATGAAAAGTGTTTCCACAAGAAAGTAATTCATGCAATAAATCTGATGTTTCTTATTTTTCATGAAAATAATTTTGTGAGTATAATCAATTTTTGCCAAAATAAATGAAAGAACTACCGAGTTTAAAATTCTTTAGCTGCTATGTACAAGTTCAAACAGTTAAAATTCTTTTAATTGTTTCATTGCATTTGTGTGTATTTATATAATTAAATATGTAAAGTGTATAAGATATGTCATGCCATTTCTAGGATATTAAAGAGATAACCCAGATTATATACTGATTTCAATTGTTTGAGAAAAAATATGAAGCCTCTAAATATTCAGCACTTTACATACCATTAAAGCACATTTCCAATTTTTTATTCAATTACTTTTATTTTGTATTTATTATTTATTACATATATGTTGAAGTGGAGACACAAGTAAGCAAATAATTCTCAGGAATAGTAGAAAGCTTCATACAAGATTTAGAGTTTTAAGAAAATTTAATAATAATATTTATTAGTTACTTTAATGCAAAAGTAACCTCACATGATAAATGAACAAAGTGAAGAAAACTTGCCCCTGATAACACAGCTAGTTAGTGGCTTCACTGAGATTTGTACCCAGCAAGTAGGATTCTAGAGTCTATAATCTTATGTCCTAGGTTCTTCAAATTCTAATAGGTAAACTTCACAGTTTATACAACAGAGGATTTGAGACACAGTTCAATAAAAAGGGAAAATCTGAGCAAAGACTGAGGTATGTAATAGCCTTGTATGTTTGGGCAGATAAAACTTTCTCTAATATGCAGTCCTGTCTGGTTCTCCAGCTTCATCTCATGTTCTGTATTAAGTAATATGAAGTGCTTATATGCATACATTCTCAGTCCTCTATCACTGCATATGCTAACATATCTGTCAGGAAGCCCAATCCCTATTCTCCTTTTCTAGTTTCCTTTAAAACTCAATTCAATTGCCATCCATTTCCTCATGTCTTTATTTTTTTATTATTATTTTTTATTTCAGAGTATTATGGGGGTACAAACCCTTTGGTTACACAAATTGCCTTTGCACTGCCCAATAAGTGTGCCCATCTCCCAGATAGCAGGCACTGCATCTGTTAGGTGTGGATTTACCTGTCTCTTCCTCCCCACTCCCATCTGCTTGGTAACCTATGAATGTTACTTCCCATATGTGCACATTAGTGTTGATAACTTAGTACCAATTCAATGGTGAGCAGATGCAGTGTTTGTTTTTCCATTCTCATGAAACTTCACTTAGAAGAAAGGGCTCCAGCTCCATCCAGGATAATACAATAGGCAGTTCATAATTATTTTTATGGGTGAGTAGTACTCCATGTTATACCTATACCACATTTTGTTAATCCACTCATGTATTGATAGGCACTTAGGTTGTTTCCACATCTTTGCAATTGTGAATTGTGCTGCTATAAACATTCGAGTGCAGATGTCCTTTTTGTAGAATGTGTTTTTTTCCTTTGGGTAGATCCAGTAATAGGATTGCTGGATCAAATGATAATTCTACTTTTAGTTCTTTGAGATATCCCCATACTAATTTCCACAGAGTTTCTATTAGCTTGTAGTCTCACCAGCAGTGTGTGAGTATTCCTATCTCTCCACATCCATGCCAACATTTGTCCATATGATCTTCTCAATAGATGCAGAAAAAGCATTTGACAAAATTCAGTATCCTTTTATGATAAGAATACTTAAAAAATAGGCATTGGTGGAATTTACCTTAAAATGATAAAAGCCATATATGACAAACCCACAGCCAACATCATACTGGAAAATGGAAAGCATTCCTGCTTAGAACCGGAACCAGAAAAGGTTGCCCTCTACCACCACTTCTACTCAACATAATGCTGGTAGTCCTAGCCAGAGCAATCAGACAAGAGAAGGAAATCGAGGGCATCTAAATAGGTGCAGAAGAAGTCAAACTATCACTCTTTGCTAATGATGTCATCTTATATCTAGAAAATCCCAAAGATTCTGCCAAGAGACTACTGGAATTAATAAATAAGTTTGGCAATGTCTCGGGTTACAAAATCAATGTACACAAATCAGTAGCATTCATATACAACAGCAATAGTCAAACTAATAACCAAATCAAAGACTCAATGCCTTTCACAATAGCAACAAAGAAAATAAAATACCTAGGAATATATTTAACTAAGGAGGTATAAGATCACTACAAGGAGAACTATGAAACACTGAGGAAGGAAATAACAGAGGACATAAACAGATGGAAAACCATTCTACACTCATGGATTGGCAGAATGGACATTGTGAAAACATCTATACTACCGAAAGTGATCTATGATCCAATGGAATCCCTATTAAAATACCAACATCATTTTTTTGCAGATCTAGAAAAAATAATTCTACACTTCGTATGGAACCAGAGAAGACCTGTATAGCTAAAGCAATCTTAAGCTAAAGAACAAATTGGGAGGCATCCATTTACCAGATTTCAAGCTATACTACAAGGCAATAGTAACCAAAACAGCATGGTCCTGGAGCAAGAACAGAAACATAGACCAATGGAAGAAGACTGAGAACCCAAATATAAAAGCATCCTCATATAACCATCTGATTTTTGATAAAGCAGACATAAACATACACTGGGGAAAAGAATCTCTATTCAATAAATGGTACTGGGAAAATTGGATAGCCACATGTAGAAGACTGAAAGAGGATCTTTACCTCTCACCTCTCACAGAAACCAACTCAGGATGGATAACAGACTTAAACCTAAGGCATGAAACCATAAGAATTCTAGGAAAAATGCTGGAAAAACTCTTATAGACATCAGCCTAGGTAAAGAATTTATGAAGAAGACCTCAAAAGAAATCACATCACCAACAAAAATAAATAAATAGGACCTGATCAAATTAAAAAGCTTCTGCACAGCCAAAGAGACTATCACTAGAGTGAATAGACAACCTACAGTGCTGGAGAAAATATTTTCATGCTATACATCAATAAAGGGCTGATAACTAGAATTTATATAGAACGCAGGAAAATCAACAAGAAAAAAATCAAACAACCCCATTAAAAAGTGGGCAAAGATACATGAGTGGATTAATAAAATGTGGTATATATATATACCATGGAGTCCTATTCGGCTTTAAGACACAATGGTGATATAGCACTTCTTGTATTCTCCTGGATAGAGCTGGAACACATTCTACTAAGTGAAGTATCCCAAGAATGGAAAAACAAGCACCACGTGTACTCGCCATCAAATTGGTTTTAACCGATCAACACATAAGTGCATATATAAGATTAACATTTATTGGATGTTGGGCAGGGGGGGAGGGGGGATGAGGGGACGAGTATATGCATACACAAAGAGTGCGATGTGCACCATCCAGGGGATGGACATGCTTGAAGCTCAGACTTGGGGGGTGGGGGGGGGCGCAAGGGCAACATATGTAACCTAAACATCTATACCCCCATAATATGCTGAAATAAATTTTTTAAAAAGTGGGCGAAGGACATGAACAGAAACTTTTCAAAAGAAGATAGACTAATGGACAAGAAACATTTGAAAAAATGCTGAACATCTCTAATCATCAGGGAAATGCAAATTGAAACACAATGTGGTATTACTTAACTACAGTGAGAATGGCTTTTACCAAAAAGTCCTTTCTTTAAGTCTTTCTATCTTCCATCTCTCTTCTGTCCTTGTATAGCATCCTGAGCATATTATGTTGTTGAATTTATGATTTTAAATTATTTATTTATTAGTAGTGTCTCATACAATATTATTACTAGTATATAGTAAATAATAAATAAGATTCTGTTGAACTGAATTGAACTTGAGCATGGATTTTGTCTCTTTATTGTTTTCCTCTCAGGCTTTTACAGAATGCCTGATATATATATTAAAAACTCACATGTTTAATGACTGAGTGGATGAATGAATAGGTTATATAATATTGCATACTTGACATGTGCCCATGACTCAGGATCTGCTAAGCCTGAGTTTGAATTTCATTTCTGCTATTTAATTGGCATGTGATTAGTCCAGATATTCAGCCTCCTTGAATTTTAAATTCTTCATCTGTAGACAAGGGATAATAATACCATTACTACTAATAATACTCAGGGGGCTGAGGTGGGAGAATTGCTTGAGCCAGCAAGTTCCATGCCAGTCTGTGCAACACAGTAAAATCCCATCTTAAAAAATAAATAAATAAATAAAGACCAAAAAAAAAAATAAAAGCTACCTTCCCAGGTGATCAGCAATACAGAGTGAGGCAGGGTATGTAAAATAATCACATAATCACTACAGAACTCAATGTATACTCAATGTTTTATTGTACAATAACCTGGTAGTTTGTATTGTAGTTGGTATTGGTATTGCTGTTACGATCATTAATATTCTTATTTTTATCCCTTAAACATATTCCAGCCTGACCCTTCAACAATATTTAGATATGATATTGAATTGGAACATTTTGAACTATTCAATGGAGATAAAATAGAAAATGTAGAGTATAAATTTTTGAGTGCTTCAAAGGAAAAACAAAGACATCCTTAAAAAATATTAGAGAGTATTTTACAGGGAGAACTACAGTAAGTTATAAGTTGGCCAAATTTCAACAAGTTTCATATGCCTTCCAAACTGTCTATTGATATTCATTTTCTAGATACTACTAAATTGTTCCACAGTTCTGGAAAAAAGTCATCGAAATTTCCATTTCATTATGTATATTGCCTTCAAGGGACCAGTGGACTTCCTAAAGAGACATACAATATGGGACTAAAACCATTTGAACCATTTACAGACTAAAAATGAGTTATATTTGTGCAAAATGAGACATTCTTGTAAATGTTAAAGACTTTTAAAAGACTCTAAATAATATTTTAAAGTTGTTCATGTCTATTCTAGCCATAAAAAACTCCAAATTGGTACTTCCTTGAGTCAAGGTAATCAGTAAGTAATGTGCTTTAGGTAGTCACAAGTGAACTAGTAAATAGTGTTACTACAACTTAAAATGAATGCAGATTAAACATTTTGTAAAATTCAACACAATTAAGATCAACGTTTTGGGTTGCTTCACTAATTGCATTTAGTATCATTTGTTCAAAATAAAGTAAAGGAAGTATATTCTTATAATAAATAAAAGGTCTATGCTTCTTAAACTGCACAAAATAGCATTATTTTAATTATCTCAACCATATCTCATTTTAGGGAGAACAAATATTTAGAAAATTCAAACATAGTGTTTTATATATCAGCTTTAATAAAAACTGTACATTGTTGATTATATTTGCCAATAAAAAATAGCTTTAAAGCACATAGGCAGTGACTCTTCCTAATCATATATATGAATTCTCTGCTAAACCTTCTTTCTGTTTTTTTTCCAAAAATTACCTTGCCATTCTAACATACATATTTTCAACTAAGAAATGACTATGAAAAACCTTGCCTGTTGATTCTTTGATTCATTCATTCATTTATTCATTCCAACTTCTATTGAGATTTTACAGTGTGCAAGTTGTACTTTCCACTCATCAGGAGCATTTTATTTTTAGAAAGCAAAATTGCTTTGTAAATATGTAATATAACAAAGATTTATCATATAAGAATTACATTAAAAAGTACTATGAAAGCCATTAGGAGAAGAAATAATTTTCAATCATGATAGCTCTAATTTGAAGGAAGAAATAATTTTCAATCATGATAGCTCTAATTTCATAAAAATAGTGGCATTTGAGCAGCAGTCCAAAAGATAACCGTGGTCCCATAGACAGAGGCAGAGGGATGAACTCCAGACAAAGGGAATGATATCAGCCAAAGCGGAGATATAAGAGAATGCAAAGCATATTTGAGGAACATTACATAAACTGGAGTCTTCATTCATGGGAGAAGTGTGAGATAATTTGGAGACTACTTACAAAGTTTTTGTGTGCTAGTTTATAAAATTTAAATTTGGTTTATATTTAACTAGTTTATTATTTGTTTCTACTCTTCCTCATTAAAAATACATTTGATTACATATAGAAATATTTAAAATAAACTAGAATAAAAATAAATTAATCGACATATAAAGTAAAATGCTAGTACAAGCATTTGTTTATTGAACTCTATAGATATTGTGATTTTTATTTGCTTTGAGCAAGTCTGTTAGCACCATTTTTCCAACAACGTGTGCTTACTTTGTGTCTCTGTCACATTTTGGTAATTCTCACAATAGTTCAAACTTTTCCGTTATTATTATATCTGGTATAGTGATTTACAATCAGTGATCTTTGTTGTTACCACTGTAATTGTTTTGGGATACCATTCCGTGCACCATATAAAATGGCAAACTGAATCAATCGATGAAATGTGTGTTTTGACTACTTCACTGACCATCCATTCCCTGTTTTTCTCCCTCTCCTCAAGCCTATTTCCTGAGACACAAAAATACTGAAATTAGGTCAGTTGATGACCCTACAATGGCATCTAAGTGTTCAAGAGAAAGGACTCGCTTTAAATCAAAAGCTAGAAATGACTAAGCTTAGCAAGGAGGGTATGTTGAAAGTGGAAATAGGCTGAAAGCCAGGGCTCTTGTGTCAAACCATTAGCCAAATTTTGAATGCAAAGGAAAAGTTCTTGAAGGAAATTAAAAGTGTTACTCCAGTGAACACACAAATGATAAGAAAGTTAAACAGCTTTATTGCTGATACAGAGAAAGTTTTATTGGCCTGAATAGATCAACCAGAGACAACACTTCCTCAAGCCAAAGCCTAACCCAGAGCTAGGCCCTAACTCTCTTCCATTTTATGAAGGCTGAGAGAGGTGAGCAAGCTTCAGAGAAAAAATTTGAAGCTAGCAGGTGTTGGTTCATGAGATTCAGGAAAAGAAACTGTATCCATAGCATAAAAGTGAAAGGTAAAGAATCAAGTGCTGAATGTAGAGGTTGTAACAAGTTATCCAGAAGATCTAGCTAAGATCATTGGCTAAAAGATTACACTAAACAATAATTTTCAACGTAGACAAAACAGCCTTCTATTGGAAAAAGACTTCTATGACTTTCATAGCGAGAGAGAAAAAGTCAATGCCTGGCTTCAAAGCTTCAAAATACAGACTGACTCTCTTGTTAGGGGCTCCTGTAGCTGGTGAGTTTAGGTTGTAGCCAATGCTCATTCACCATTTAGAATATCCTAGGACCTTTAATAATTATGTTAAATCTACTCTGCCTGTGCTCTATAAATGAAACAAGGCCTGGATGACAGTACATCTGTTAAAGCATAGCTTATTGAATATGTTAAGCCCACTGTTGACACCTACTGTTCTGAAAAAAACACAACATCCATTCTGCAGCCCATGATAAAAGAGTAATTTCAAATTTCAAGTCTTAGTATTTACAAAATACATTTTGTAAGGCTGTGGCTGTCATAGATACTGATTGCCCTGATGGATCTGAGAAAAGTTCATTGAAAACCTTCTGGTAAAGATTCATTGTAGGTGCTCTTAAGAACATTTGTGACTCATGGGAGGAAGTGAAAATATCAGCATTAACAGGAATTTGGAAGTCGTTGATTCCAATCCTTACAGATGGCTTTGAGTGATTTAAGACTTCAGTGGAAGAAGTGCAGATGTGGTAGAAACAGCAAAAGAACTAGAACTAGAAGGGGACTGTGAAGATGTGACTGAACTGCTGCAATCTCATGACAAATGGATGGAGTGGCTTCTTATGGAAGAGAATAGAGAGTGGTTTCTCGAGATTAAATCTAGTCCTGGTGAGGATGCTGTGAACATTGTTGAAATGACAACAAAGGACTTGGAATATTACGTACACTTAATGGATGAAGCAGAGGTGGGATTTGAGAGGAATGAGAGCAATTTTGAAAGATGTTCTACTTGGGGGGAAATGCTATCAAAATCATTGAGTGTTACAGAGAAGTCTTTTATGAAGGAAGAGTCAATGCATGCATCATACTTCACTGCTGTCTTATTTTAAGAAATATCTGCAGCCACTCCAACCTTTAGCAGTCAGCATTCTGATCAGTCAGCAGTCACAAACATCAAGACCCTCCATCAGCAGAAAGATATGATTCACTAAAGATATGACTCAGATGATTTTCACACTCTTTAGCAACAAAACACTTTTAAGTTAAGATGTGTACATTGTTTTTAGATATAATGCTACTGCACACTTAATAGACTACAGTATAGTGTAAGCATAACTTTTACATGCCCTGAGAAACCAAAAAATTCATGTCTCATTTTACTGTAATATTCACTTTATGGTGCTTATCAAGAACTGAATGTTCATTATCTCTGAGGTATGTCTGCATGTAACTTGATATGTTTATAAGCAGGTATATGAAAAAATGATAATGACTTTAAAGAAAGAAAATCTGGAAGTGGCATGTGCAAGGGATGATGGGTTAGTGGAGGAAGATGCTCAAGGCCTTGGCCCCTGGTCTGCTTTGCTTCTAGTTAGAAAGGAATTGATATACTACATGGACTACTAAGGACCTGACCAGATTTTTTTGGGCTGACAGCAGTCAGCATGGAAATGAGTAAGACAATGACAGAAACAGTGAAAAGAATAAATCAGAATAATTTAGGCAGTGACAGAACTTAAACAAGTAGACTAATCAAGGCCAGAGAAATCTCTGCTAAAAATTGCTTGAGAAATATGAGCAAATATGAAGCTTCTTTAGATGTGGACCTAATGCAGGCACAGAAAACTAGTTTAAATATATAGCATGTTTCTACTTTTCCCCCTCATATATTGCAAATTGAAAATGATCACAAATTCTTTACACTTGTTCCATTATGATGCAATTTGTCTTTCCTCCCCTCAAGTCTGGGCTGACTTTTGTCACTATTTTGACCAATGGAGTATGGCCAAAGTTGAGCTATTCATATCTGTACCTAGAATTCAAAAAAACATTAGCCTTTGTCTTGCTTTCTGGGAGTCCTGAGCCACCAAACAAAAAGCCTGACTAGCCTGCGAGAGGAGTCTTGAGACTACATGGAGAAGAAGGGAACCCCATCTGAGCCCAGCCCAGTCTTCAGATGAATATCACCAATTAGAGCAAAAGAATCACCCAGTTGAGCCCTGTATAGATTCCTGACCCACAGAATTGTGGTTGTTGATTTAAGCTGATAATGGTTGAATAATCTGTTACCCAGAAATAGATGACAGGAATAACCTACTTCCCAAAATTTCATGTAGGAGGGGTTATCCTACTTTCCATAATTTTATATAAATGAGTTCATCTATTCATTTATCAAACAATAAATATATACCAAAAGACTATATATGAAGCATGGTAATAGATGCTAGGACACACAAATGAAAAAAGATACAGACTCTGCTCTCTAGAGGTCACTGTTCTGTACTGAAGTAAAGGACATTAATAAAATAAATATGGTACCTTTGGCCATATCGGAAGTTTTAAGGGATTAGCTGAATGTAGAGGGGAGAGAAAATAAATATGAATGAAATAAAAACATCACCTAATCATTAAAAAGAAAAAAGTTTATTGCTTAAATAAGCATGCAAACTACAAAAAGACTTTCAAGAGGAAACTTCCATATACATTTCAGGTCATAACAAATGAAAACTTTGAGTCTTGTTAGATAAAAAAAGAAAAAGAAAAGAAAAAAGGATTTAGAATTTAATGTACCAGAATCTTTCCTTGGGTTCCAGGAGTCACCCAATATCACCTTGGACAGTTCCTCCTTCGGTATTATGTCAATGTTTTTAGAGGAAAAAAAAAAAAAGACTTCACTGTAGAGGTGGTAGCTGTCTTACATAATTTGATACTAACAATCTTCCTCCTTCGCGTTGTTTTGGCCCAACATACTGGTGATGAAATAAGCCTACCAGTTTTTTGAAACATTGTGATAGGAGGAATTTCTCAAATCTGCCTCCCCAAGAATTTGGAGACAAGATTTTTAAGGATAGTTTGATAGGGCAAAGGATTAGACAATTAGGTTTGCTAATTGGCTGGGTTTGAGGCAGAACCATTAGTTTCTTGGTATGGGCCATGGGGCTGGTTGGGCCGGCCAATCTGCTGGAATGCAGGACCTGGAAGACATCTCGGAAACTACCTTTAGGTTCCAAAAGAGTGTTGTTATCTATGGAGAAAGCTAAGAATCTTTATGGCCTCCAGCTATGTGACTCCAGAGTAGCCATTACAGAGAAGCAAAAAATTGGACAGTGGCTAATTATTATCATTATCTTTAGCAAGGCCCTTGCCTTAGTTCTTGCCTTGAGCCCCTTTATTTTTAAGGGGTGGTTTCAAGATAATTTGTCTTTGGGTACAATGGCCCAGAGCTGACTTTTCAGCTCTATCTTTTTTCCTTGATCTTCATCATTGTTAATGAAACTAAGATAGGGCCAATACTGAGCAACAGATATTACAAGTCACTGGAGACTCCACCCTCCTCCTCAAATTTGCAAATCAATGGGATTAGGAAGTGGGATGTTTCGGGAGGTAATTAGGTCATGAGGACAGAGCCATAATGAATTGGATTAGTGCCCTTATAAAAGAGGCCCCAAAGGTCCTTGCCTCTTCCACCATGTGAGGACACAGCGAAAATGTTGCCATCTATGAACTGGGAAACACGACCTCACCAGGCACCAAATCGCCTGGTACTTTGATTGTGGACTTCACAGTCTGTAGAACTGCGAGAATAAATTTGTTGTTTATAAGCCTCCCAGTCTATGGTATATTATTATAGAAGCCTTAATAGACTAGGACATCATAACACTATGTAGGAAAGAAGACGAATAGCAAACAACTGTATGAACAAATGAGGAAGCACCCAAAAGCTCCAAGCGTATTTATCTTTGCTGAACCAAATTCATGTCTTCATTGGTTAGTTTAAATAAACTTGAAAATGTAACAATTACAACAACAACAAAAACAGAAAAAAACTTCTTTCAGAAAGTGGGCCCTAAACCCATTTCTTCTTAGGGACCTATTTTGTTAACGAACAATGAGACACATTTTTCAGATTCTTGTCTCCAATTTTCTTTTCTTTATATTCAGATGCTCTATTATTAAATTCTGACTGACTACCTTGGGGCAAAAAAATAAGTACCATGTTTGCCTCTTGGGTATTGTTTAGCTCAAATGCACTGTGCTTTTTAATATTTTCTTTGAGATGGATGCTAGAATTAGGGGCATCTTGTATAGAGTTTTGATCTACCTTGCCAAAGTTTTTATAACACCTTCTTTCCATCCTGTGTGGAATCTGAGGATTGTATCTAGTGGAAAAGCCACATAAAACTACCCCATAAGTAAAATGGAAAACAGAACAAAACAATAACAACGACAAAAAAAAAACACCGAAAGTTTGACTTTCACTTATCACCATTAGGTGAGCAAATAACTGCATCGACCCCAGCCATTCACTCTTTGCCCTAAAAGGCTTCCAGCAATGAAATTAACATCTCAAAGACAAGGAGCTATTCCTAGGGTTTAGTAGTATTGTCAGACACTTCTCAAGGTCTGAGGTCTACAAAATGGATGGAAGGTAATTCTGATAAGACTTTTTTTTCTTTCTCTCTGCTAATGAAGACGCTTTCAAGCAAAGATTGAACATGATTTTCTAGGTGGTAAAAATCTAATGTGTGCCTCTGCTTTTAAATTAAGGTAGCAATTTGGCAGTCACAAAGTAATCTTGGCCATGTATCTAAAAACATAAAATGAAAACACTTGTAGCTGCCAGGTGTCTAATTTTCTGCTTGTCACACTCACGTGTATGAACTGGGAAGCCAGGCTGTTTTGTGTAACTTCTGCAAAACCAGTTTGTATAATACTTCAGCTACTTTGAAATTTTACATGGGCCTCTCAGCCTTCTGGACTTCTAATTTCATTCAAATTCAGCCAATATACTATAAAAAAAAACCAAAGTGCCTAATCCCAGAAGGATATAAAAATCTTCAGCTTTTAACTGGGAAATGCAAATCTCTTTAAGGTACAGTTTTCCTTATAGGTTTTATCTATAGACAATGAATGGATTGGGTGAATACTGTGATAATGATTTTTAATATAATCATTCCTATAACAGTTAATAAAATGTGCAGATTTTGTACCAATTCAGTTAGCAATTTGATTAAATCCCTAGCTATTCTGTCACCATTCTGTGTGTAAATAGACATTATGCCCTCTGTCATCTCTAAAGGGAAATGACTTGATTTAAAGGGCACACGACTGGCCTCCTATTCTAACCCAACCGGCACACTGACAATACAGTTGGCAGAAACTAAAGCCAGGTCCTCTGCTAGGAATTCTGTGCATGTTATCTTGTTAAACGCTCATTATAAGCCTGTGAAGTAATGTTAAAGAAAAAAAATATTATTCATGAGACTTGTTAAAGAGGGTATGGAGGACTTTTATCTCAATGGATATAAGGACCACTGCAATGGGGTCTTGAGGTAGAAGAGAGAGATTAGCCTCATCTCCGGTGACTCCATTAAGAGCAAATAGGGATTTACATCCAAGGAGCAGCATGGAGGGTCAGCGAATAGAAAATTACTAAGAGGAAATATCAGGGGTAAGAGGGCTTCTTGCTATACCAACTTAACAGAATTCTTCCTGAAGGCAGGTCAAGATGAGAAGATATCAACTCTACAGGATGAAGAATTTGATCAGGTATGGAAGGGGGTCAGATCCAAAGGGTGGGGATTTTTTGCTAAACGGACTTAGTAGGATTCTTACTCAAACTGGGTTCCATAAGGACATAGAGGGAAGACCAGGGTTTGGCTTAGTCCAGGAGAGGGCTTAGAGGAGCCTGATTAAAGTTGGGTTAAGGAGAGAAAGTCTTGGTCACTGCGTATTTTTAATTCAATAACAAAATAAGGAATTTGAGGTTCCTTATAATAACTTGTTTTTAAATATTATTTGATTAAATTTACTTTCCAAAGCCCCCTTTTTCTCCTCCTCATTACCATGATTTGGTGACCCAAGAATAGGAGGAAGCCTTCATGTTATTTAAAGAAGCATGTTAAAATTTCAAACGAAGAAGAGGTGTAAAATATGAAAATCACTAAGCAGACAATTCATTTTGAGTAAATAATTTTAAAATTGAGTAAATGGTAATCCCAAGGCCATAAAAGTACCAGAATAGTTTATTATCAGGCAAGAGGAAAGTAAGCAAACCAAAAAGAGGATGCTTATTATCACATCAATTCTTCTAAAAGTTTGAGCAGATACTGATTTACTAACATTTGTGGAGCTCTGAACAAAGAAGGACAAATCAGTTTAATAATTAATTCACAACTGACAAAAATTATTAGGTTGCAGAGCAGAGTCCATCTGACACTCACCATATTATCGCTCATACCAATGTAGATCTGGGCAAATTAACTGTGAGTTGCTGAAAACAAGCAAGCCGAAATACAGATCAATGCTGTTATTATAAAGACAAAACCGGCACACCAAAATGCTTTCCTCCCACTGTCTAACATCATCCATATTGATGTTTTCTGTCAATACATAATAATACACTGTCACACTTGATCGGACAGGAGGAACAGATTACATAGAAATTGCACTGGAATATGTTTTTATACATTGTTTCTCTGGAACGGTATAATCAAAACGATTATTGATTCAAGAACTCTGACTGCTTGTCCCGACATGATGCATGAGTCATGGCAGGAGAAGTTATGTATTTTTATTCATTTTACAGTTGTGTTTAACAATATTGGTTAAAAGAAAAAAGTCTGTAACTTATTATTCTTATATTCTTCCTTTGCTTCCACTTGCTCAGGGGAAAACCCATGGAGTAATTTTTGATTCTTCACTTTCCTTTCACCAATACAAAAGTTTCCATTGTCAAAATTTAGCCCCAAATGAGCCCATTTTCTCCACTCATTTTTACCACCCTGGTCTGAGTCACTATCATTTTTTGCCTTGCTTCAGGGTGCTGTAGTATTCTCCTAACTGTGGTCCGAGTGAGTTTATTAAAATTGGAGTCAGTCGATACCGTTCTTTTGCTTTAAATTTGCCAATGATTTCCCATATCACTGAGTAAAACAAACATCTCTATAAGACTCACAATTTGCTCCCAAAGCTCCATTTGCATTACCCTTCATTGCCCGTGACTTTCCACCTCCCAACCCTGCCCCATTACCTTCCTGACCTCATCTCCTGCTGCTCTCTCCTACTACTTATAATGTGCAACAGCCACACAGGCAGATTTGGTGTTCTTAGAACCTGCGGGAGACATGTTCACATTTGGGCCCTTTTATCTGTACTTTCCGTCACCTAGAAATCTCACTTTCTCAATGATTCTTTCTCTGATCCCACTCTGTTCATAACTGTACTATCACTTCTTTTTTTATTTTTTCTCTTTTATTTTGTTTGCAATCATTATTAAAAATATACTATAAATTTTATATGTATATTTTATTCCTTTGAATTATTTAAATATAAGCTTTATCAAAACACCGATTTTGGGGGGTGATGGTGTTGGTATTTTTTTTTCTACTATTGGTAATCTCAGCATCTGAAACAATTCTTGGCACGTAGTAGCTTCTCAATAAATAGTTTTCTCAATGAGTAAATGAATCACTCAATCAAGGAAAACACACTTCAGAGCCCTACTAATTTACAATACTAAATATCTTTAAAAAACAGGATTTTAAATCAAACATTCTAATTTTCATCTTACCTAAGGCAGTAAACTCAATTTTGTATCAGCCATTAAACAAATAACTAATGGGGTGAGTATTTTACTGATATTTTTCCATTTACCAAAGCAAATAACTATGATAGAGCTCACTGAAATTGTAAAGTGCTTCAGTATTCTTAATTGTTTATTCATAGATTCATTTACCATTTAATATAACTGAATGGACATATAAAGGATCAAAACTTAAGACTGGAAGTTTGAGAGCCACATCCAATTGAAAATTAATGAGAAATACAGAGAAAACATTTCTGACATTACATGGGGAATCATTTGGAATAATTCAACATACACCCAGATCTCTAGGAACAAATCTATCAGCACACTTAAGTATATCTGGACCTAACCCATTTGGCTGATTTATATAAACAATAGAACACCTCCCCAAATTAGATTCCTTCATTCTTTCCCAAAGATATACGTTAAAAATAGGCTGGCACTATCTGACTCTTAGATAATGTAAGAATAATAATTATTTTCTTAGGGGTAAAAAAGACTATGGAGCTCACCCAGTCAAAATTCATCAAAATACAAGCGCAGGAAAACAGACCAAAACCTTATGCTCAGAATCAAAGAGATGATTAATGATTGACTCAGACCAAATCCCAGGTCATCTGTTTTGAGTCTCTCTCTCTTAATTCTACTCATATATTAGCATTGATTATATTATTTTGTTCAACAAGAACTTGGGAAAGTGAGATATATGATGCATATGATTTTTTAAAAAATAAGTACCCTAGATTACAAAATAAATGGTTGTCCATTGCTAAAATTTGGGAAACCAAAAAACTACAAAAAGTAAAATTATAATTATCTACAGCCTCACAACCCATATATAATACTCTTCTCAGTTTATATAATATTCTTTATTTTACATATTGAGATGACATACATATTGCTTGTTCATTCTTTTAACATAGTAACGTATTTAAACTTTTTCCAGTTGCTTTTAATTTCAATTTTATAGCATCAAAAAACTTTAAATGATACATCTTTAATATTTTTAATGTCTACTATTGGTTTTGAAATGATTTCTAATTCCAGACATATAGTGATTCGAATGAATCATTAGAATTGGAAGTATTTTCTCCATAACTATGATGACAACTTCATGGCCAGGCATACAGTAGTTACCTGACAAAATGTTCATTTAATAAATAAATAGTCTTTCTATTCACTGAAAGAGAATTCATTCCAATTACATTATTGTAGATTTTAATTAGCTAATAGAGCTAATGATCTTAATATATAAATAAAGAAGGATAATCGGAGTTAATTTTCAACTCAATTTTCTTCATTTTTATACTAATTTATATGTAATTATGGGGATCAATGTTTGGGCACATTTTCTTTTATTACTCCTTCAATTTTGTCTTTGTCATATGGCAGAACTGGTTTTTTGCAAGTTACTTTCTTAATGGCTTCCAACTATTTCCTTAACAATAGTTATATTTAAGTGATTGAAATATGAAATGAGCATGTTTAAGGGTAGCCTCTTGTTTTACTGCAGATGTTTTGGAGTTCCAATCATAGATAATTACTCTAATTAATGGAATTTTTTGTCATAACAATGATTTTTTTCACACTTTTTATGTATTATTTTATCTCTGGTTTTCTCTCCAAAGAGGCTTGAAATTTAACTGTTTTATAAGTTTTAGTCAAATGAGTTTTTTGCTGTTAATCAAAATACAGCAAGTGTCCAGATGGTTGGACTAAAGAAAAGTCTCTATGAATGTCCCATTTATGTTCTTAACCAGTAGATTTAATGAAAATTCAACAGCCAAGCTTTCTGGCTTGTGATATTAATATATTTTCTTTCTTGAAAAGAAATTCACCAATGCCAATCTCAAGATGTCCCTACTTTAGGAGACAAAATTGTGTACACTCTATATTCTAAAATCTGCTTCTTTGAAAAAAATAACATACATTAAGATATTAGCAATTATTTGTTCTATATGATGAAATTATAGTTTATGTTTTTCTACTTTTACTTTTTTTTCAGTTTCCTTCTTATGCAAGTATATGACTTATATGGATTCTATACAATGCTTTTATTGGTGCTTTTTGTTTATATTCCTCTCAATTTAGTTCCCAATTCTTTAAGAAATATTAAAAAAAATAAACTTACTCCATCAGGCCAGATGCTAAATAATAGGTTTATTATTAATACCATTGCATTTATTCATCACAATATGCTTATGTTATGGATATTATTGTGATTTTGCAAATAGCAAGTTTGAATTTTCTCTTCAAGAGCTTCTGATTCCAAAGCATATATTCTTTCAAATTTGACAAAATAACTACCCAGGAGCTATTTAAATATGATTTTTTATGATAGACACAGAGGGCATATTTTGAAGGCTCTCAAGCAGAATTAATTACTCCTACTCTGCGTGTTGTTACTGTGAATGGTCTGATATTTTATCTTACTTATAAGCTAACAAATTAGCCTGTCACATTTTTACAGATGCTAATAGAAGACACAAGACTCCTAGGTCAGAGACAAAGGCCTGTATGACTTATGGCACAGAAAGCAACATACACATCAGTAAATTTGCTCCATTTCCCCTCTCCCCACCTGAATGACATGGATGGGCACATGTGAATGCCTGTGTATACTCTCAGGAAGCCATGAGCTTAGGGAACCAGAATTTTTATAATGGTCAGCGAGCATACTTTCCTTTTTCTCCAGTAGGAAACATTATCTCTATCTTCCAAGATGTCTGTTAACTTTGCAGACATCATTGAAAAGATAGTACAGAACAAAGAGCAGTTAGTACTTGACTTGTAATCACAAAAAAGAGAGAACCATGGATAATGGTCTCTTAATAATATCTACCCCTAATTTCTACACTGTTTTGACTTTTGATAAAGTTTTCCATGATCATAACATTCTGGTGGCCACTCTGGTTAATCTGACCAATGGAGCCTGGAACCATATCTGTTCAATTTTTCTCATACAGTAATTAAGTTTATAATCAATGGGACTATAATTAGCAAGATGAAGTTACTCTGCAGTATAGACCATAAGCATGGCCTAGGGATCCAGAATAAGCCAGCTAAGCAAATCCCATAAATCATCATGGTCTACCTTCAAATGTCAGGTGGCTTTCTTAAGTTTCTGTATTGGTACTGCCGCTTGGTCCAAGGAATTAATTCACGCACAGCAGGATGTACTAGTTAATGTATACTTTTTGGTTTGGTCCACAAGGAGAAAATCTAGGGCAATTCTATCATCCATAACAGCCCTTTTCCAGGGCTCAAGTGGTGTCATTGTTCCCTTCAGCAAAAGTCAGGAACACATTTTGTACCACCCTTTTATTTATTTGTAGAAATACATGACCACAGAATCTGCAAAAATATTGAGTCTATTATGCCCGTGGGAGATGCCTGTAGTCCTCCAGGATTGCATAATCTATGTGTTGTTGTTTTTTTAAATATGTGAAGGTCTCTTATGAACACCTCTGTAGTAAACGTTACTGTGTTTAGGGGAAGATGGCAAGTTAATGTCTAACTTTCACACAAGGAGCATAGTTCAAGGGGCGTACACGGTGCCTCTGGCAAGAAAGTGTTGTTTAAAATTGTTGGAGCTCTTCTACTGGGACCTACATCAATCTGGGGACAGAGATGGACATTACATCCGAAGTATATGCCTGGCTAGCTGATAGTCTTTTGAGTTCATAGTTATTTCAAATGATTACGTTTGGCTGGGCATGGTGGCCCATGCCTGTACAATCCCAGCACTCTGGGAGGCAAAGTCGGGAGGACTGCTTGAGGCCAGAAGTTTGAGACCAGCCAGAGCAGGAGCAAGACCCCATCTCTACAAAAAAAATAGAATAATTAGCCAGGTGTGGTGGGGGGTACCCACAATCCCAGCTGTTCAGGAGGCTGAGGCAGAAGGATCCCTTGAGCCCAGGAATTTGAGATAGCAGTGAGCTATGATGATACCACAGCACTCTATCTTGGGCAATAGAGCAAGACCTTGTCTCACAAAAAAAAAAAAAAAAAAAAAGATTATGTTATTGTTTCGAGGGACTGCCTGTCCAACCTGTTCTGTTTGTCCATATCACAAACCAAGTGATTTCTCTGCCCCATGAAATGATTGAGGGATATTTATAGGAGTGCCAATCTGGACATGTTGACAGATGTTTTGCATGAAGGTACAAGAATTGAGACCACCCCCAATCTTTCCTATTGATCCCTCAGTAGGGATAAGGGGAATGATAATGAAATCATGGCCAGAGCCATCTAGCAGGGGATGACACATTACATTAGGGGACCCCAAGACCACCCCTGGGATCAATGATTCACTAAAAGACTCACAGAACTAAAAAAATAAAAAAAATTTTAAAAAAACCGCTGTTATATTCAAAGTTAGCCTTTTTTACAGTGAAAAGATACCAGTCAAAATCAGCAAAGGGACAAGGCACATGGGACAAGATCCCAGAGAAACCAGGGGCAAACTTTTAGATATTTCCTCCCAGTTGAGTTGCACAAGGATGAGCTTAATTCCCCCAGCAACATTGTCTGACATGTGTGAAGTATTGCCAACCAGATTGGTTCACCCATATCTTGGTGCACAGGGATTTTATTGAGGGTCAGTCACATAGGTATGCAGTGCCTTTGTGACCAACCTCAGCTACTCAGACACCAGCCCCTCCAGAGAAAAACAGTCTTTCATAGTAAATCACATTATTATGACAAATTTACCACACAAACAAGAAATACAAAAGCACTTCTATCAGGCACAATATGCCTAAGCTTAGAATTTATCTCCCCAGGAGGCTGCCAAGAATAATCTTGCATGTATGCCTTTCTTTGGAATGTGTAAGGTTTGAGCCACCCAGGTCTTCTGAGTTAACCCTCTCTTGCCCACAAACCTAGTTACGTTTAAGACTTGCAATAGTTTTAGAGAGCTGTACAGAGTGTTTACTTCATAAGGAAGTCTCATAGAGAAGTTTTGAAAAGCAAAGGTTATAAATGTCTCCCCCGACCTTAGTAACTTCCAGGGTCTGAGACGCTACCTCTTCAAAATTCCTAGTTGTTCTTTTCCCTTCATCATCAAAATATAGGTGTACCTCTTTCCAATAGCTATGACTTCATTATTTTTTTCATTCATCCCCTTCTTACACTCAAAATTTATGTTTGGGAGGATCGGGTGCAAGAGGGATAAGGAAATTTTTATTAAATTTACAGAGATCCATTATATTCCTGACTTTGGTCCATTTGGGCCATTTGGTGAGCGGTGTACTCAGCTAAGTCATTATTGGCTTCATGACGAAGGACCATGTAATCCAACCAAAAAATCCAGATGGCTACATCAGTTTAATTCTCCTAGGCCACTTTTTGGATGGGCTGACACACTAAGACTGTATCAACCAGGCAAGCCTGGGTTTGCCAGTAGGAGAAAGAATAAAGCATCCTGTCCTGGCATGGTCAGGGCAGAATCCTGAGTTTTCAAAATAGGTCCATTTACCATCCTTTTGTTCTTGATTATAACTCGTGGAGCAGCCAAAAGGAGATGATGTTTTCTGTGGGCAGCCCTCAGTCAGTGACCAAACTTTCTTACCAAGGTGTATGGACCTGGAAAAGTAAGCGAGACGGACTCAGCCAACTTTGACAGGACTCACAAGTCTGGTGTGCAATGGTAGCCTCTGCATCAGAATCAGAGTCCTTTATTTTGTGCCCAGTCCACAATGGTGGCTATATTTCCAGGTTCTATATGATAACGGATTCAGGCAACAATGGTAGCATTCCAGGTGGTGTAGTCTCTATGAGCAGCTTAATTGCTGTTAGTCTTATAAGAGAATGGACCTTTCATGAGCAACTGCATGAGTGATAACAGATGGTTTGATCTGTTTTTAATCTGCCAGTTTGCAGTTTTCTAAGTTTAAAACAGGATGCAGTATCACATGAGTAAATAAAACAAAGAAATTCCATCAAGGGACACATCAGCCAGAGTTATGAAAATAAATTTGAGTTCCACCTGCTAAGTGAAGGGATCAGATATCTCTTTGGGTCTGAACAGCAAGTACTGCTGAGTACTGAGTTTGAACAACTACAATAGCTTGGTAAAGGGCATCAGTTTTCAGCTTAGCCAAAGGCATCAGTGAACCAGCCCCAGGTATTTAAGGAGACCTCTGTGAATTGAAGGTTTTATTAAGCTAGTAGTGTTGCTTCAGACAACAGAATTGCCTATCACTTTTTCATGAAAAGCTGAGACGCTATTGGAGGTCTGTTTTATTCCTGAATTTTCATTCAACATTAGAGGTATTTTTGATACTTCCCATCTTGTTAGTCATTGAGTTTGAGTGGGTCCACACCAAATGGAAAATATCAGGCCACAGAATCATAAGGCCCCCATAGGTTAGGCATTCTGTGTTGACCAGAACCCAGTAGAAAGTTAATAGATGCTTTCGAAAAGGTGTATATCAGGAAGCCATGTCAAGTGTGTGGTCAATTAATGGGTGTCTTCAGATTTGCTTCTTTTTCTCATAGGTTTCAATCAGCAAAACCATCAGTCACAGACACCTATAGCTCAAAGGGTCATTTGGGCTGAGATGTACTGATATTATTAGTACTACTCTAGATGCAGCCTTTCCAGATCAGAATAATCCCCCCTGGGATTTTATGAGCATTCACAATGTAAGTATATAAACCAAAACCAAATATACATTCAGCAGTGGAAGCCACAACAACAGTATATTAAGTTAGTCCAAAGTTAACTGTACTGACAAAATCATATTTGCTTCCTTTACTCATTGCAAAATGTGTCCAGATACTACCAATTGAATTCAGGCAGGATAGGGTGTCCCACAGGATAGGGTGTGTGTGCCTACATCAAACAGAGCCATACACGTTTGAATCCCTCACCTCCCTCAAATTCCCTAGCTTACTCATATGGTTGTGTATGGCTGTCAGACCCTATTGGGGGAACATGGATTTCATAATCATCTTTTTTCTTCAAGCAGCTAAATTTGGACTAGAGGGAAGAGAGGAATTAGGAGACACAGAGGAAGAGATTATTCCACACCAGTGAGCAAGGCTTTGCATTCCCTTTCAATTTTGAGTGATTATTTGTTGGAGGCTCAACCAAATGAACCTCTGATGTTTTCAAACCACCATTTATTTCAGCTTCTGAGTCCCTTTGACTCAGCAACTACGACTACTTTGTTTTCTGACTAGGCTGTGGTGTTTGCACCTTATTATCAGATCACCATTGCTTCCTCTCCTATCATGGATAAACTGAGTAAAAACATAGTAACCATTTGAGTATGATATCCCAATCACATGGAATGCAAACTTTAAAATATTTGCTATTTGGAGGAGTACAGAAGAATTTACTAACCCTGATTTATTCTATTAATATGGTATAGATGTATAGTTATTAATTGGTTTTCAGACATTAAATCAAACTTCCATCCCTGAGACAAATCCTATAGGTCATAGTATACAATCTTTTTAATGAATTAATTGATTCTACTTGCCTATATTATGGTAAGGATTTTTGCATATATTTACATGATGTGTACTTGCCTGTAGTTTCATTTGCTTATTATGTTTTTTGTCTGGATTTGGTCTCAGGATAACACCAACCTCATAGAAAAAGTTGGAAAGTATTCTCTCTTCTTGTAGCAATGTTGGAGAATAATTCTGTATTACTTATTATTTAAATATTTGAGAAAATTCACCAATGAAGATTACCCAGCCCGCGCTTTTTTTTTTTTTTTTTTGGAAATATTTTAAGGTACTAATTAATTTTGTTACTTGTTGTAGGTCTAACAGATTTTGTGCTTTTTGTTGAGTCATTTTGGTTGTTTGTGTCTTTCTAGGAATTTTTCTAGTTCATCTACGTTGTCTGATTTGTTGTAAAGTTGTTAGTAATATCCTCTTATACATTTTTCAGTTGTGTAGAGTTGGTAGTGATGTCTCCCATTTTATTTCTCATTTTGGTAATTTGTGTTTTCACTCTTTTTTTCATGATCAGTCTAGCTAAGTTTTGTCAGTGTTGTTGATATTTCAGAGAAACGACTTTTGGTCACAGTAACTACATGTATTATATTTCTTTTCTATTTCATTGATTTCTGCACTAATCTCTATTAATTCTTTTTTCAATTTGCTTTGTGTTTAGTTTACACTTTTTTTATCAACCACATAGTACAGTATTATAATTATTGCTTTAATCAGTCTTGTATGTTTAAAGAAGGTAGGAGATGAATAAACACATACATATTGCCTTTTCTGTTAGTCTACATATTTAATATTCCCAGATACTCGTTTTTTTCCATGGGCTCAAATTATTAATACTACGAGCACATCTTTTAGTATTCTGTCTAAGGAAGGTCTACTATGAACAAATTATCATAGTCTTTATTTATTTATAAACATTAATCTTTTGCCTTCATTTTTGAGAAGAGTTTTTTAGAGATAATTCTTTGTTTTCAAAGATTTTTTTTCTTTTAAAACTTTGAATATGTCATTCCACTGCTATGTGGGCTCCACTGTTTCAGGTGAGAAGCTGACTATTAACCTTATTCATGCTCTACCTCTGTATGCAATGAGCTCTTTTATTCTTGCTGCTTTCAAGATCCGATGTTTTGTTCTCCACAGTTTAATATAGCTAGGTATGGGTTTTAGTGTATTTATTCTACTTGAGATTTATAGTTTAATTATTATATTCAAATTTATATAGAAATGTTTTTAATCAACTTGGAAATTTTCATCTACTATTTCCCCAAATATTTTTTCTGTCTCTTTTCCTTCTCTTATTTTGTCATTTCCATTACACATATATTGATATACTTGATGCTGTCTTACAGATTTCTAAGGAGTCTCTATTCATTTTTCCTCATTTCTCTTTTTTTATTAAATAATTTGTATTGATCTATCTTGAAACTCAGTAATTCTTTCTTTCACTTCAAATCTGCTGTTGAGACTTCCTACTAAATTTTCATTTCAATTGTGTTTTTTAACTCCACAATTTCCCTTTGGTCTTTTTTTTAATATAATTTCTCTCTCCTTATTTTGACTATATGTTTTTGTTTAATTGTTGTTATACTTGCCTTTAACTCTTTAGACACGATTTCTTTCAGTTCTTTGAACTTATTTTTAGAAGATGTTTTGAAGTCTTTGTCTGATAAATTTGATATCTACTGTTTCTCTCTCCTTAACTTCTCTGTTTCTTTGGATGTCTCAGTTCTTATAGATAATATCATAGTGACTCTGGATTCTAATTTTTCCCATTATAAGTTGATGTTATATTGTTTTTACCCTTTTTAAAAAGAAATTGGTAGGGTTTTTTGCTTGTTTGTTGTGTCTTTATTTATTTGTTTTGGGGTTTAGGAGCATACCTGATTAAATCTGTGAAATCTTTCTCCCCCACAGTTTGTAGTCCCTAATGTCCATGTTTAGTTTTTTGTTTGTTTTTTGTTTTTGTTTTTGCTTAAATATAAGCCTTATTTCCTATGAGTCATCTCTGTGTCTGTGTAATTAAATGACTGGCTAAAGATTTGAGCAAAATTGTGTTCAATAGCCTTGAGCCAGTAAGGCTTTCTGTGTATCTGTCTGTGTTTAAAGATGTACATTCAAACTTCAGGATACTTTTTCCATCTGATGACTCTTTTACTTCTGCTTGATCCTTTCAAGTGTCCTTTGTTCATGCACATAAACTCAGGGTTGACAAGGGGTGTACGGAAACCTTGTCCGCTCTATGGTTTCTGCCTTGCACGTGTACCGCGTCAACAAGCTTGCTCCAACAATAGCCACAACCTCAGGCAAGTAGAACCACTGGCCCTCCCCACTTACACACAACAAAGATGGTTCCATCAACAATGCCATATTGGTTGTAGGAATTTTTCATCACTCCAAATATATTGACCTCCAGAGAGCAGTAATAAAGAGGGCTGACTGCCTATCCTCTCAGCTTTCTCTGCCCTGGCAAAACTACATTGTACTGTGGTGAGAAGCCACAGGCATGAGCGTTACAGATTCTCACTGTCATTACCTAAAGTTTAGCAGTTCTAAAGCATAAATGCTTCTCAAAAATTGCCTTTGGTCAACTTACAGAGCACAGAAATAGATATTTTAGTTAATTTTATTCAGTTTTATAGTTCCTTTTTGGAAGGGAATAGTTGCCAAACTCTTTACTTGGTCATAGCCAGAAGTCCTGCCTCTTTCCTCTGTATAAAATTTCTAAAATTATCTGGTTTACATTTAAAAAAACACATTTAAATTAGTTTTGGATGCAAGTGATTAAACTTTCTTGTTCCTTGAATAGGAAAGTTTTCTTGCTTTTTTCTTTTCTTCTTTCTAGAATTGACCAAAGCAACAGCTTTTAGAATGGCACTGTGAAGGAAATTTTAGCTACCATTTTTTTTTTGGCATCTATTAATACGCAAATAAAATGCTCTAGATTTACACTTGTTTTTCTCCAACTCAACTACCAAGAATATGAGAAAAATCATAATTACAGAGAATATTCTCCTTACCAGACAGAAATTTTAGGATTTGTCCTTTTTTTTTTTTTTTTTTTTTTTTTTTTGAGACAGAGTCTGGCTCTGTTGCCCTGGCTAGAGTGCTGTGGCATCAGCCTAGCTCACAGTAACCTCAAACTCCTGGGCTCAAGCGATCCTCCTGCTTCAGCCTCCTGAGTAGCTGGGACTACAGGCATGCACCACCATGCCTGGCTAATTTTTTCTATGTACATATTTTTAGTTGTCCAGATAATTTCTTTCTATTTTTAGTAGAGACCGGGTCTTGCTCTTGCTCAGGCTGGTCTTGAACTCCTGACCTTGAGCGATCCACCGGCCTTGGCCTCCCAGAGTGCTGGGATTACAGGCATGAGCCATCGCGCCCAGCTGATTTCTTTGTCTTTTGTCTATTTCCTCTTTGTCTCTGGATACCTGGTTAGAAACAGCTAGAGATTTGATGAAATTAATCTGGTTTTATCATAAAGAACCCTTGCCCTTTGAAATAATTTAATGCAAATCAATCTCTTTTTAAACGTTGTTGAGTGGGGAAGAATGTAGTCAAAGTGTTTTTTAGCATATCACAAGAATAAAGTTTTTTAAAATAAAGTCTTGCTAAATCACATATTCTGTTAGGTAGAGAATAGTAGTATAATAATGATTTCACTCAGAAGGAATAATGTAAAAAAGAGTAGTACAGTATTATAAAAATACTTTATCAAATCTAAAGTATTCAGCAAGAATATTAAATACAGCTTAAATATGATTTATAAGAATAATTTTCTTGTTATTTTACAGGTCATATTTTTGCTTTGGTTATTTCCAATTATCATTCTTAGAATAAAAAAATGCACATATACCATAAAAATTCTCATTGATTCAAGATTACAACATCTATAGTCAATTCCTGGTTGTGTGATTTGAGGCAACGAATTAATGTTCTCTAAGTTTCATTTTACTTATGTGAAATAAGAAATAGCAACTATCTTGTAGAATCATTATTAAAAAAATAGAGGGTACATTACAGAGTACAAAACAAATGTATCGAAAAAACTGTTTCTTTTCCCCTATTACATCGAGAGATGGGACTAGCCATTTCCTTCAAAGCCTAAAATCCTTTTTTAAGTCAGTGAAAGGACTCTTCCACCACCACCCCCAAAGGAATTATACTCCTTAACTGAATATTTAGAGCCAAGGGGGTCTGAGTTTTCAAGAAAAGTGGTGAGTGCATTTTGTGGGTATGAGAAAAGGAAAGTTAGAAAAATAGGAAGTAGGATAGATCGTGTCTGGAAAGCTCGTGGGTATAAGCTCTGATTACATCAAGATGATAGGCCACTGAGACTATTTTGGTCCTCATTCCAGAGAAATGTTTAGCTTAGAATGTGAGTGGAGATAAACACAAAAGACTGTGCTATGGTTTGAATATGTCCTCCAAATTTCACGTGTTGGAAAATTAATTCCCAAATTCATGTGTTGATTATAATTGAGGCCTTTGGAAGATCATCAAAATTAGAAAAGGTCATTCGCATGGGGCCCCCATGATGGGACTGGTGACTTTATAAGAAGAGGCAAATAGATCTAAGCTGACACATACACTCCTCCCTTCTCAGCATATGATACCATCCACCATGATATGACATAGCAAGAAGGCCCTCACCAGATGTTGGCTTCATGCAGACTTATGAGTCTTAAAGACCATGAGCTAAATAAACTTTTTTTTAAATTACCCGTTCTGTGATATTCTGGTTTAGCAAGAGAAAACAGACTAAGACAGGATGCTACTTTAACATGTGGTTCCCATGATTGAGGAAGCAGCTATAATGTCACACCCAGATGCAAAGAGATGAGACCTGACTCACCTTGACAAAACTTTATAACCTGTTCTCTCTGTCAAAGTTTCTACATGAGTTAAAGACAGCCAAAAACTCCTCCCTCCCCATCTCAAGATACGCATGTTATACCATAATCTCCATCAGCCCATTTGATGATATGTTCAATACTTTTGCCATGACTCATGACTTCGAAGAAATTTATTTTTTCATCAATCTGTATTTTTGAAAAGAATTCACAAGAAACAAGTTGGATGGACTTTGAACAAGAATATTCTCACAAACAATCAATCTGACTATCAGAGTAAAACACAGTCTAGTCAGCATTCTCCTACAAGTAAGTTCCTTGTCCAAACATTTGGAGCATCGCCCCTGGAATAAGATGTGAAAATTTTGGCCCCTTTATTTGAATAGAGCTGTATAACTGTGTATCCACATAATAGGATTTCCAATTCAAATATCCTTTCCATGATTTTTATCCAGGAACCCTAACTGAGCTGATATGATATTAAAATCTGTCAATTTTCAGGATTATTTCATTTTTATAACAAGCTTATGAAGTAGGTGGTACTATTACCACTAAAAGAAAGGTGAGCAATGGCAAAAAAGAAAAATCTCCTAGCTATAAAATAAAAATAATTTAATAAAAAATAATGGAGAGAAAGCATTGTTTCTTTATAATGCTGGTAATTGGAAACTGACCCAACACTTGTAAGCCAGTTGTCTTACACTTTGGATAACAGGACATAAGGAGGAAAGATAATAAAAGTTAAAGCTTGCCAACATATATAAAAATGAACAGTGTTATCATGGGATTTTTCTTTAATTTTATTTCCTCTGGTCATACATGGATAGTTTTTCAACAGACATTAGAAATTTTGAAATGGTTTCTAGCCTACATCCTTGAGGGATAAAATAGAAACAAAACTTATTCTCCAAGCTGTCTACAATTTGTTAGCATTGCATATCCAGGTTACTTATGGTGGAATTATGTGATATCTTTGTCACTTATACTCTGTTTTCTGAATACTTACTTACTAAGAAAGAACACACTAATTGAAGTCCATTTTAAATGCATGTAAAGTCCAGAGTATCTGAATATGTGGCTGAATGAGATTATTTATAAAAGGCAAGATATTCTAGTGCAGAATAAGTGGCACCAATTTGAAGCGTATTTTTTAAATAAGGATATTGCCCAAATAAGCATTTTACTTAGGCAATATGTTTCTAACAAAAACATTTTAAGAAAATTTAGAAAGCTTTAAATTGGAAGGTGACTAGATTTTCATTCTACGTAACTCAGTGGTAATCTGACCCAATACTCTTCATGCTCTGCCTGGAACATCCGACAGCTTCAGTTACTATGAGTAATTGTAACCAAGGCAACATGACAGGGAATAATTAATGACTGGAATTCATCTTTAAAATATGAAGAACGTTCTAAATAATAAATATTAGAATAATAACAGTACCTCACACCTCTCTCTACCTTCGGCTCTCTTGAAACATTTTCACAAATTAATAATTATGATTTTGCATGCAGGAGAATATAACTGACATGCATACAATATTAGAGACATAATTAAATTGAGTGAAATTGACATATTATTAAATTTATAGCAAAGACTTTCCAAAATCTCTACAAATATATACAAGCAAATATTCTTTCTCTTTCTCTCTTTTTCATGCCCATCTAGGTTGAAAGTTTTGTGAAGACAGTCCATGTAGATAAGATATTGCAGAAGAGCTAGATTTAACAGTCAAACAATCTTGGCTGCAAATCATGTCTCCAGACTATGTACTAGCTTGGTGATCTTGGGCATTCATTAATCTTTCTAACCCTCAGTTTTTTCCCACTGGAAAATGAGGTTGATGTTAATAATGTTAACATAGTAATGTGATTGTTGAGAAAGTTACATGAATGTGTGTGAGCAAAATATGTACGTCAGTGCCTATCAACCAAGGAATAAACACTCAATAAAAGTTAGTAGAGCCATTAACAGATATGTATAATATATACCAGGCACTCTTCTAGACTCTGATATGGCAGTAAATGTGACTGAAAAAACCTCCTCCCTAGTGAAATATATGTTCCATTATAAAGAGACATACAGTAAACATAAATAAATGAATAATTTTACCAAAAAAGAGACAATTTCTAGAACTACAGAGTGCAGTCAAGAAGATAATATAGGTGATTACATGGAGGAGAACAGATACTATTGTATTTAGGATTATGGGTAAAAATCTCTCTGAGGAGCTGACATCTAATTTGAAACTTAATGATGAGAAGGAGGCAGCCATGGAAAGAACTGGAGGAAGAGCTTTCCAAATAGACATAACGGTAAATGCAAAAACCCTGAGGAGGGCGACCATTGCTGGAGAATAATAAAATAGTGGGAAGAGTAAAAAAGATGAATTAGGAGAGGTAAGCAGGGACTGGATCGTACTGACACTTTTAGGTCATGGTTAGAAATTTGCATTTGATATTAAGTACATCTTGGGAAGTCCTTTGAGGGCCAGTTTAGCACTAGTAAATCTAATAGTAATATAAATACTAGTGGTTCTAATACAATGGCATTCATTAGTAGCTCTAGTATTCTTTATGGAACATGAAAAGCTTTGTTTATAATAAATAAACCATAACCAAATGTTTCTTGAATGATTAAGTGACTACACTGTGATACAGTCAAATATGCTAAAACTGAAAAATGTTTTTAATTCCAAAAATATGAAGTCAAATAGTTTGTGTTATTTGTCATTCTTCTGACCTCCAAAGTTAATTTGAACGATCTCAACGTCAGGGATAATATTTTAAAATATTTGACATCCAGTTAATCAGAAAGAATGTTATATTTAAACAAGTATTACCAGTAAAGCAGGCTGCCAATAATTCTGCCTACACCTTCCTTCCCTATTGTTGCTCCCTGGGTTCTGCACAATATCTGCCACATGGTAGATACCTAATAAATAGTTTTTGGATAAAGAAAGAGAAAGAAGTGTTGTTGATTAGCCACGGGGAATTCAGTTAGCTGTGTTCCCCTCATAGAACTATCTAAAAAGTCCTCAAAATCTATTGCATATATCATTAAGCAGGAAAACATATGCAATGAAGCTTAGCAAAGCATCTAATGGATGAAAAACACCAAAGAATTGTTTAGTGAATCTTGAAAATGCATCATTCAGAACTCGAAATCATACATTTCCAGGGTTTCTGTCAATAGACATGTTACAGCTAAAACTGCTGTAAGAAAACTTGTAGATGCGAGTCAAATAGTGTATATCTTTGGTTAGATTACACTTTTTCTGCAGTTGATTATGATGCAGCAGGATTTATTTCAGCCTCTTTCTTCATGCTAAACCTGCGCACATGTACATACATACACACACACATAAACACACATAAACACAAACATAAACAAACAGAAATAGAGAGGATGCTCCCTCTGTACTACAGGAAAGTGCCTCATGCACTGGTTGGGATAAAATGTCCATTCTGAGAGTGAGTTTTTAAAATTAAATTTAGTAGAATTTAAAAATATATAAGACATGATTTCCTCTGAGTATACAATAAAGTCAAACGTAGATGTTAAAGAGTCCATCGAGTATGCATTCTCTATTCTATTTTGATTTTTAGTATGAAATACCATTAATGTCTGCTCATATGATCAATTGCATAAACTTAACTATTAATTCAAATAATTTTTAATAAATACAATTTTTAAGGTAAAATAAATGTCGTGTAAGGGCAGGAACCACATCCCATTACTGTTACCACCTGTTGTGGAACAAGGATTATGTCCACAATCTCATAATGATGGGTTGAGAAATAGGAAAATTTGCAAGTCAAGTTTCACCAATAGAAGCTTCAATCTCCCAATCTTCCTATCATCCCACAGAGAAGAGTGGTGGGACCAGGCACTGCTACATATAAGACATAACACAGACTTCCCCATCTTGTTTGTCTGTTTTCATTTTAATAGGATAGATTGAGATAAAGGCTATTGGTGCGGAAACAAGCAAATTATTTGGTTCCCAGGCAGTTGGGGTTAAGATGCTTCGTGTTTACAAGCTGTCTTGCAAAGCTAGCTGCATAGTTCCTGGAGATTTTTGAGGCCTGTGGCAAGTGAATTCCCTCCTGAATGGGGCAGAGTGGGAATGGGAAGCCCTGGGATCAAGGAAGCCAATTTAAATGCAGCCCATCCTAATGGGAGGAGGTGAGAGCCCAGAGTCACAACCAGTTTATCTCACCAACTCAGAGAGAACAAATAGAGGCCTTTTCAGACAATCATGCTTGCTGCCCCATATGTCTTCTGTAAATAACAGCTTTTATCTCCGACTTGTTTTTCTGCTTAAGGCTTATTTAATGGTGTTTCTTCTTGAGTTAGAGCATGCTTCTTCCCTTTCCTTATTACAAGACTCCTGATTTAGGTATATACTATTAATATTTGATAGCTTTTTTTGTACCTTTGTATATGTATCTTTTTCTGTCTTGAACTCTCTATATTGGTTCCTTAGATTCTGTACATTTGGATTTGGTACTTCTTGTTGAATCAATTAAAATAATTTATATTTTCCAAGTAACCATCCATTTCGTTAAAATTTTCACACTAGTTATGCATACGATTATTTCCTTCATTCATTCAAACACGGGGAGACAGCATTGAGTAAAACAATAAATTAACTGCTCTTCTCTTACATTTTAAGCAGGGAGCAGCAAAAAACAAGTACATACATAGGATGTTATGCAAAAAGTGTTATGAAGAAAAAGTTGTTTACAGAAAACAGAGAATGACAGGCATGTAAGTGGCTTATTTTCTATAAAGCGGTGAAAGAAGACCTCTCTGATAATTTAAAATATGATCAGACACCAGAACAAAGGGAGGATGTTAATCTGGTTGATCTGTTGCAGGGAGAGCAATCCAGACAGAGCAAACAAAACACAAAAGCCCTTAGGCTGAAGAGTGGCTGGCTTGTTTGAGGAACAGAGAGAAAGTCTACCTGGCTAGGTTGGAGGAAGGGACAGAATCACTAGGGAAGGTTGAGGAATGGAGTTAATGAAGGTAAGGGACATGTTAAACTCAGAATTTTGCTCTAAAGATACATTTTTTTATACTATTGACATTTTTATTATTATAGCCACTAATCATTTTTTTGTTTTTGTTTTATATTTTCTCTTCTTAATTTGATTTGCAGGGTTTTGTTCTTTTTATAACTCGTGTGTGTGTGTGTGTGTGTGTGTGTGTGTGTGTGTGTGTAGAAAACAGAACCAGGATTAATTATTGGTTTTATTTCTGTGTTTTCAAATGTATTACTACTCCCATATTTATTATAATATATCATCAATTTTGCTTTCCTTAGGTCAGTTTGGTTTTGGTTTTTCTTTTTCTTAATTTGGGGGGTTAAAAGATGAGTTAACCAGTTTTTTCTTTACTTAGTAATAAAGTTATCTGATGTTCTATATTTGCTATTATTTATAGAATGCTTTTATTTTTATATTTAAAAAATTTTTTAAATTAAATTAAATTTTAAATTTTTAAAAATATTTTCCTGGATGCTACCTCTAAAAATATTTTTAAATTTTTCTAAATAAATTATAATAGTAGTTTTCATTCTTGTCTTGATTTTATAGTTTGTTGTATTATTTATAGAACTATTAAATATAGTTTTTTAGAACTACTACTTACTATATAGTTTATTCTTATCTCAGTTTGACTAGATTAAAGGATACTTTGAAGCTGGTTAAACGTTATTTCTGGGTGTATCTGTAAGGGTGTTTCAGCTAGAGATTGGCATGTGAGTCAGTGGACCGAGTGGCCAAGTTCTACTCTCAATATGGGCTGGCAGAGAGATAAAAAAAGGCAGAGGAAAGGTGAGTTCTCTCTCTCTCTCCTGAAGCTGGGATACCTTTTTTCTCCTGCCCTTGGACATCAGAACTCCCAGTTCTTGGCCTCAGACTGAAAGTCATGCCATTGGCTTCCCTGGTTCTGAGGCCTTGGACTTGGACAGCCACACTACAGGCTTCTCTGGCTCTTCAGCTTGCTAATGGCCTGGCATGGGAATTCTCAGCTCCATAACCACATGACCCAGTTTTCCTAATAAATGCCTTCTCGTCTGTCTATGTCTCTATATATTTATCTATCCTGTTGGTTCTGTCTCTCTAGAGACCCTGACTAACATAAAAAGGGAAAACTGGGGATCGAAGTGCCTTCTTTTTTTTTGAAAGTTAATACAGAATTGAATCTACAACCAAAATTGTTCCCGTTTTTCAATTTGATAAGGTAGATGGGGCATACCTAGAGAAAACCCCAAGGGAAAAATCAAAGAGGCAAAATATTTTTCAGAATCATTCAAGATCTTTATTATGGTTAAAAAAAAAAAAAAGTTAACTACTATGCCATGGCAGGGGGTGTCTTGGGGCAATAAATTTCCATTCAGGAATTTTCTGTTGGTTAATATTGGAATTCCTTGGTTGGTTATAAACTAGGTCATGAGTGACAAAATATAAATCTATTTTGCCTATATAATTGGCTTCTTTACATATGAATTAAAAGTCTTTGCTTACAATATACAGTTGACCATCGAAAGAGGGGCAGGATTCTCTTTGCACTCAAAAATCCACCTATAACTTTTGACTCCCCCAAAACTTAACTGCTAATAGCCTACTGTTAACTAGAAGCCTTACTGATACCATGAAGGGTCAATTAACACATATTTTGTATATGTTATATGTATTCTTATAACCAAGTAAGCCAGAAAAAAGAAAACATCATTAAGAAGATAATAAAGAAGAGAAAATAACTTTAGTATCCATTAAGTGGAAATGAATCATCATAAGGTCTGCATTCTCATCATCTTCACACTGAGTAAGCTGAGGAAGAGGAGGATGAGGAGAGGTTGTTCCTGCTGTCTCAGGGGTGGCAGGGGTAAGAAAGGTGCAAAAGGTGTAAGGGGAGGCAGGAGAGGCAGGTATACTCAGTATGACTTTATGGAAATACATCATAATTTCTGTTTGACTATTTTGCTTTTTCATTTCTCTAAAAATGTTTCTATATAGTATCAATCCCTCTTCTACTATTTGCTTTAGTTTTAGTGCCCATATCATATACGGGTTCGTGTCATAAAAGAAGAAAAAAGCAGTCTAGAATAATAGGAACCCTTCTGCTAGATTTTCTAATATCAGTTTTTTTTTTCTGGCACTATTTATTCTATGTCTTCTTCCTCACAGTCTGGCACTGCTTCGGAAACACTCATCACCATCAAGTTATCTTCTTTTAATTCCTCTGGCGTGGTGTCTATTAGCTCTTGAAGTTCTCCAACGTATACGTTTTGAAATCCCCACCCCCCTTTCTTTTTTTTTTTTTTTTTTTTTTTTTGCCATATTTACAATGTCTTTTATGATTTCCGTGATTGGCTCTTTTGTATATCCTGTGAGGTTATGCACAACATCTGGACATAGTTATCTGCACAGGAATTTATTATTTTGGGCTCGATGGTTTTTTCAGTTTTTTTTATAACAATGATGGCATCTTCAATGGTCTAATCCTTCTAGACTTTTTTGATGTCCTATTGGGGTTCTCTTCATAGCACTGAAAATTCTTTCCATAGGACACTATGTGTAATGAGCCTTAAAGGTCCTTATGACTTCCTGATCTAGAGGCTCAATTAGAGATGGTGTGTTTGGGGCCAAGTAGACCACTTCAACACCTTATAAAGTTCTGTGTGGCCATGGGCATTGTCCAATATCAAAACAACTTTAAAAGGCCATCCCTTACTGGCAAGGTTCTTTCTGACTTCAGGGAAAAATAATTGGTGAAACCAAAACAGAAAAAGGTTGTCATTGTCCTTCCTGTTGTACAACCGAAAAACCTGCAGCTTGTATTTATCTTTCCCTTCAAGGATCAGGAGTTAGAAATTTTGTATTTAAGGGCAGTCCTAATCATAAATCTGACTACATTTGCAAAAAGCACTAGAGTTAGCCTATCCCTTCTTGCCTTACTACATGGTACTTGCCTTTCGTCTTTGCTAATGAATGTCTTTGTGACAATTTTTTTTTTCCAAAATAACATATCTGTTCAGGCAGACATCCTTTCTCCTCAATGATTTTCTTAATGGCATCTGAGAACATATCTGCTTCTTCTCGTATCTGCAGAAATTACTTCTCCTGTTATCTTTATATTTTTAAGCCAAATATCTTTCTAAAATTATCAAACCATCCTTTGCTGGCATTAAACTCTCTAGCAATAAATCTTTCACCTTCCTTTTGTTTTAAGTTGTCATATAATGACTTTGTTTTTTCTTGAATCACATTAGAGTTTGGAGGTATGCCTTTTTTATAACAATCTTGCACACACACAAAAGTTGCATTTTCAATATGAGATAAAAATGTATTTTGTAAAAAGTGCAAGGTTTTCATGCCTGCTGGTGTAGCTGCAGTGATGGCTTCATGAATTTCCTTTTCTTTTTTCAGAGTGGTCTTTACTCTGGATTTATTTATCTTAAAATGGTAGGCAACTGCAGCTGCAGACCTTGGTACATACCAAGCAGTTCAACTTTTTCTTGTATTGTCATGACTTCCTTTGTTTCTCGAGAGCACTTTCAGCGTCACTAGTGGCACTTTGTATGGATTCCATGGTGTTATTCAAGGTTTAAGATATTACACTAAACACAATGAAAAATAAGTGAGACCTATGAGAAAGAATTTTTACTATGATACACAATTTAGTGGAAAGGTGAACTTCTCAGACTGAGGTGATTTGCACCACATGGTGTTTTAAGAGGATGCATGCAACACTTGAGCTCACCACAATAGCAGCAGGAGATGGCTACAAAATTATCAATAATACAGTACAATACTGCAGTTACTTTTATGCAGTTATGATTTAATACTGCATCATTATGTTTGTTTGCATTACATTTCTCTCTCTCCCACTCTCTCTCTTTCTCTCTCTCTCTCTCTCTCTCTCTCTCTCTCTCTCTCGACTGGGAATGGCACCATGTACTGCCTGTAAGTGTTTGTGTAAATTTAGATAAATTTTAACTTTTTATCATAGATTCATGTATATTTTATAGTACTAAATAATAAAATAAACTAGTATCCACATGTATTTTTTTGTCATTCTTGACATACCTTTTACTTAATTTTTTTGGTATTTCTGGGCTATACAGTTTGTGAGTTTTTTCAAATTGTCATAAATCTCCAAAAAATTTTCCAGTATATTTACTGAAAAAAATCTGCATATTAGTGGATCCAAGTAGTCCAAACCTGTGTTGTTCAAGAGTCAACAATACTGTGATGTTTTAGGAACATCTTAAGTTCCCCTGCAGTGTCTTAAAAGTACACAGGTTATTTGAACAACAAAATCTCCCAGGGATTTAAAGAAAAATTAGTCTTTCCTACTTATATGTTCTTATGTTGTCACACATAAGCAATCATGAAGTTAAGGCAAATGAGAGTGTTTGAAAAAATAATTTGAAAGTGCTGTTAATGTAGTCTTTACCAAAAATGGTGCTTAATTAACAATGCTGCTTCATACTCAAGTTCCATATTGCACTCTGACTTTCAAAATATCTGTAGAATAGGTTCCTTCCTAAGTGTGTGTGCGTGCACACACACACACACACACACACACACACACACACACCCATGCACACACACGTTATGTATTACTTCTAGCATTGGCATTAGTAATAGAGCTCCATCTAGTGTTTATAGATATTGAAAATCATAGGTAAATTTGTGTTTTGATTTTTAGTCATAGAAAGAATAAATTCCATTAATTAACTATATTTACTTTCCTACCCAGCCCCATTAAGATAGAGAAGTGAGGCACTTTAAAAAATTATCTAAATGATGATACAATAAATATTCCTATTGTAACATAATAGAGTAGGTTTATAAATGCTCAGGTAATTTTAACTAATATATATAATTAATGTTATAAAACAATTGTTTTATTCTCTGGGGAAAATACATTATTTGTTTATTATTTGGTATTCAGAAATCTGTAATTTTTTGCACTCTCACCTTCATTTTGTCTATGAAGAAACTCTCGGTTTCTAAGTTTGCACTGAAGTTAATTAAGATGACATTCAAAATACTAAACACAAAATGCCTACAGTGCTATGAAGTGTTCAATACAGTGTTAAAACTAGGTCACTCACACAATATAAAATGAGTTTTACTGACACTTTTGGTTTTGAGAGATCTTATCGTGCACCAATAAGGTTTTGGAGATAAAAACAAGCCCCAGTGAAGTGAGACTTCATAATAATGATAATTGTGTTCAGCTAAATTATTGAAAATTATAAGCAATAGAATTGTAGCCTGCTTATGTGTTAATAGTGTTCTAAATATCTAAAAAAATAGAGCTTTTTTTTTTTTTTTTTGAGATGTGGTTTCTCTCTCTGTCACCAAGCCTGTAGTGCAGTGACATGACAAGATCATAGCTCACTGCAGCCTCCAGCTCCTGGGCTCAAGCAATCCCCCCACTTCATCCTACCAAGTAGTGAGGACTTCAGGAACGTGCCTCCAAGCCGTGCTAATTTTTTTATTTTTTGTAGAGATGGGTCTGTCTGTATTGCCCAGGCTAGTCTTGAACTCTTGCCCTCAAGCAATCCTTTCACCTTGGCCTCCTAAAGTTCTAGGATAGGCCAAGACGGTGGCTCACACCTGCAATCCTAGTACTCTGGGAGGCCAAGTTGGGAGGATTGCTTGAGCTCAAGAGTTTGAGACCATCCTGAGCAAGAGTGAGACCTCATCTCTACTGAAAATAGAAAAATTAGCTGGGCATCCTGGCAGGTGCCTTTAGTCCCAGTTACTTGGGAGGTTGAGGCAAGAGGATCACTTGAGCCCAGTTAGAGTTTGAGATTACAGTGAGCTATAATGATGATGCCACTACACTCTACCTGGGGCAACAGGGTAAGACTCTATCTCAGAAAACAACAAACAAAAATGTGCTGGGATTACAGGCCTGAGCCACCACCATGCCCAGCCTGGTTTCTTCTTTATGCCAATTTGTATATATAGGTCTATTCATTCATTCATTCACTCATTCAACGATGTTCATTGGCTTCCTAATATATGACAAATTCTCATTTAGGTACAATGAGAAAGACTGCATATCATTCCCCTGTATCCATTATCCTCTTTTTCCTTTTAGCAACAAAATACATCCCCCACATCAGGATTGTGTTTAGCATCTGACCACCAAGACAGAGAAATTTCTTAGCTGGTTTTGTAGCTAAGTACTACCTTTGTATTGAATTTAAACCAGTGGATGTCAGCATAAATATTATATGCATAGTGTGTGTAACTTCCTAGTCATCTCTTTAAAGTTCAGTTTTTCTAGCACTGCCTCTTTTCCCATTCTGCAGAGAGTAATAAAGACAGGAGTCACCTTCAACCATGTATATGAGAATCACATCCAAGAAATGGGTAGAACAATGCAATGGAAAAGTCCTGGGTCCCTTAAATGGCTTCACAGAACACAGCCACCTTGCCAGCTGGACTATGTCATGCAAGACAAATAAGCCTCTGTCATACTCACACAATTGTACCTTGGTTCTCATTTCTTCTTGTTAGAATGGGTTTATTTGTAAACTAACTAACATAGATAAATACACAAAAAGAAGAAAACACAGTCCTTGGCCTAAAAGAACACTGTAATCTAACAAGTGATCCAGAAAAATGGGCAACTGCATATGACATAGAATCATCATAATGATAGATGACTGTAGAAAAGATGTGGTCACCTGGAAAATTCTTTCTTGAGGGATGAGAGAAGGCTTCAGATAGGTAGTAGCATTTAAATTGATCTTGAAATAGTGGTTCTTGAAATAGTGGTTAAGATCATTACCTGAAGAAAAAGGGAAAAAAATGGGTAGAAAGGACTCTACAGATAAAAAAAAAAAAGTACCATCCGCAAAGGTATGGGGAAAGGAGTTCAGAGTAAATGATGAATTTGGAGGACAGCAAGAAGCAGATGAATCAGAAGGGGTAAGTGTCTGATATGATCCTGGAAAAAGAACTGTGACAGGTTGGACTATCTTGTGAAAAGAGCTTAATGCCATAAAAAGAATTATTATTTTGCCCCATAGGCAATGAGCTTTTAACAAAGAAGTGATGTGAGCATGTCTATGAAACTATCTAAGGTTGATTTGTTCTGCATGCTGTCAATGATGGTCAAAGAGAGTACTTGATTTCTTATTGTATGTGATTTTCTTTTATTATTAAGAAATTTTCTCTGGTGTGAAAGATGCTTCCTTCTTTCAAAATAAAATGTAAGCAGCTACTCAGCTAAGAAGGGACAACACAAAGAGCTAAAAGGCGTCTTCCTCTCTTATAATAGATAGATGTAATTAATCCACCATTTACATTCCAAATAGTAGGAAATATGGACAGTAATTGGAGAACTCTTGAGCTAATATTTCTCCCACGTTGGTCCACAGCAGTGAGTGCAGCTGAAATGCTGGGAAATCAAATGTAGCACTGCCTTTCACAATTTCAGGGTCACCAGCAATTGATATTTTGAATATATTTGCATATGCTTTGCTTCATCTGTATAAATAGCAACTGAAAACCACTGACAGAAGCAAACTTACTAAAATCATACTAAAAGTACTAATGACTGTGTAGTTTCAGTCACACAAAAGAAATATTGTGTATGACATTGTGGAAATGATTAGTATATCCTCTTTTCTACTGAAATACCTAAATGTTGAAAGAGGAATGGTTCTGCTATTTTCCCTTGTCTTCACATTTTTTACATCATAATCATGCATTCCCATTTAATGTCAGCTGAGAGAATACTGAGTCCTAGTTTTTGGGGGGTTAGTTAGGCTCCTCTGACTTGGAAAACTGAGTCTGCAGCCAAAGGGAATTTAATAATACATGGAATTAATGATTGTCAATCAGTGAGAAATGATGAAATAAATCAGAGGATAGGCTAGCTGATATAAGTTCTTCAAATCAATGAGTTTTCACAGTTGGAAATTTAATTGACTATTAGGCTAACTTTTTCAAAACTGTCACAGTATCAAAGATAGTATCAGGCACAGCAAAGCTGTACACGCAGGCCAGACTGCAATCTCAGACACAGTAATTGGCAAATAGTTCGGGCCAGCTGTCTATGCATTCTTGATATGTTTCTGCTTCTTTGTGGTATCACTTTACAATCTCTGAAAGGACTAGCAGTCTTATAGGTCACAGAGTTTTTGAAAGTATGTCTCCAACTCCTCACACAAAGCTTCTGAAAATATAGAGAGACATTTGGAAATAGATGTGAATATATTGGCTAAAACTTAACATTCTAAAAGCACTCAGATATTTCGTTCTCATTTAAGAGACAATTTAAAGTTACAGATACAAGATTAATTTAAGAAGAGAAAGAAAGGTCCAACTTTTCCTCCTCATTCTCTAGAGGGTTATTTCTGCAGCATGGTTTGGAAATAAATATATTATTTGTATTTGGGATATAAATTCAGCATATATGATTTCAAAAATTTGGGGATATAAGTAGAATTAGTTTAATGTCAGAAATAACAGATATGAATAAAAGCACTTGTTGAACAGGAATGAAGTCAATCAGCTATCCTGAATGGGAGTCTCATTAAGAATAATTTCATTTCATTTCAAGAAGTGGGATCAACACTTTTGGCTCAATGTGAACATAGTTTTATCCATATGTTTACAACTTCCCAATTTTCCAATTTTATGCTAAAACAGATTGAATCAACAATTACAATAATAAAACTTGTATGCTGTTTTGTGAGGCCTAAGTATAATATAATATTTACAAAATAATGTCAGAATAATAACATTTCCAAGGCTACCAAATGTCGTATTTTTTACACAAAGGCAAGATACCTAATATTCAAATTACATTCTGTAACAAGTAACTGACATTCCTCTCTTGGTTTTTATTTTTATTTATTTTTTCTTTTTTGGTACCTATGCCCAGAAACAGTTAAAGAGTTTAATGTCCACTCATAAAAATAGTTCCACATACTCAGCTGTGGGATGCCAGGTATCTATGTGGAGATGTAAGAGGAACTGGCCCCTTTCCTTTGCATAACTATGGAGATTCTCATGGGCAAACTATTTATGGCTGTATACAGCCTACAGGCTGAATCTGTTTGTTTGAGATGCAGATAATCAGGACTGCATGGTTTACTACATGAGTAGAAATACAGATGGAGAAAACTGTTAAAATATTTTTTAAAAGAAAGCAAAAAGGATATTAAAATTTTTAACGTACATATTTGTTAGGCACTTAAAGAAACAGAAATTCTAATTAGAAGGCTACAGGAGACATACGGGACATTTACAGTTCTGCATTAAAGCATCCCAGAATGGACAGAATGGAACATAGGACAATGCAGTGTGAAAATTGCAACAGCTATATTCAAAACTGGATTCTGAATACAATGATATATACCTTATTGACAATAACCATTGCTTTATATTTTATTCTTCAGAAAGCATTTTCCCTCACCTGATTCAAGTATCACATTAAACATATATGTATTATAATTACCTCCATACTGTATGGAAACTGTCAATACTTCTAATTTAATGGAATGAAGTTACTTGGCATATGAGTTATCTACTGTTGCATAGCAAATTACCACAAACTTGGTAGCATAAAACAACACTGTTTATTAACTCAAAATTCTGTAGGTCAGAAGTCCAGCATGGTGTGGGTTCCCTGCTTCTGGTCTCAAGGTTTTGGCTGGTAAGGGTCTGACCTGGAGGCTCTGGTGGAGAATCTACTCGCAGGCCCATCCACATGGATGACAGAATTCAGTTCCTTGTAGCTGTTGAATGGAGGTTCTTGTTTCCTTTCTAGCTGTCTGCTCAGGACAGCTCTCAGCCTCCAAGGCTGCTACATTTATTGGCATGTGGACTTCTCCATTTTTGAAGTTAACAATGACGTGGGTGAATGCTTCTCATGCTTCGAATATTTCCAACTTCCTCTTTTGCTACCAGCCAGAGAAGATTCTTTGCTTTTAAATGGGTTCACCTGATTGGGTCAGGGCTACAAAGATAATCTTTGTGTCTTAAGGGTCAACTGTATTGGGACTTTAATTGTCTATCTTTGTGTCTTAAGGGCCACTGTATTGGGACTTTAATTGTCTATCTTTCTAATAAAACTTAGATTAGTGTTTGATTTAATTAACGAGGTGATGGAAATTGAGCTGGTGCCACTTTTAGCTATCTGCTTAGCACATTTGGCATATGGGGAGTAGAGACAGAATTAGAATTCAGATCTGTTGCTTAAAAATCAAGAGTTTTTTCAAGCACCCTTGATTCATTTATAATAAATAGGTTAATCTGTATTTGTCTTATATCTATATTATTCTCACACCATTTAGAAGTTATTGGGGGCATGGAAGAAAGCCAGTCTCGAAGTGAGTTGTGTTGAGAGCGCAGAATGCACTCAAAAGGCAGTAGGCCCAGGGAAGAATGCCAGATGCCTGGTTAGTGGCAGCAGAGAAAAAAAGATGAGACCTAATAGACCTCTGCCTGTTTTCCCAAAATAGAGAGCCCTTTGTAATCTCTATTTCTACCTCTCTCTCCATTTACTCTCTTATAATTTATAGCATTTCTATTATGCAAGAGGCACATTTTAGAATGGAAGCTCTTTAAAGAGGAAAGCTTTCACCCTTGGATCCTCAGTGCCTAGCATAATTACTACCACATATTAAATACTATCAGAGAATTTGCATGTAGTAAATGCTTAGAAAGGCTGAATTGAATCATACGGTCAGATTAATTAGAAATGAAAAAGGCTATCATTGCAAAATAAATACCTTGAAAATAGTTCCTAAAATGGACATAAATCAGAATCAACCCTTTGAACAACAGTGGTGCCACCTGTGGTGCCTGATACTTGTAAGAACGTAAGTGAGTATGAATACATGTTTAATTCATATAAATGAATATGAATAAATATTTAATTCCTCCAGTAGATGTTTATAAATTCAGTTATGTTTAATCAAAGTACAGAAACTTGAGTTTCCTTGGTTGGAAGAAGGGCTACTGGGCAATGGCATTTTTTCTTTGAAACTATATGGGTCTAGCTTCTAAGGAAAAGGATATAAATTCCACACAAATTAAGGTATGCAAAAAGTATAACTTTATTTTTATAAAACTCAACTTGTTTGCCAAACACTAACTTCTGAGAGAACTCAGTCATTTGTACTATTTATTGGGCATTTCGGTTAAAAACAATCCTGTTCAGGACATTCCTTTGTCCATTTTTTTTGCTCAGAATGTGGCGTTTGTTCAATGAAGGCTTATGGTAATGGAGAGGGTACCCAGCAATCCTCTGGTCTTTGAGGATAGTTACCGTGCATTGGTGGGTTCATTGCTTCCAGGCCTCTTCTCTCTGATGCTTCTCAGCCTCTGCTGCTATGATGTGATCTTATCCTCACAGTGGGGCTCCTGCAATTTCCATGACTTTCTCTCTCTCTCTCTCTCTCTCTCTCTCTCTCTCTCTCTCTCCACCCCTCCTTTCTCCCTTTCTCTCTCATATCTAACCTCTGCAAGGCTGCTTTGAAGTCATTCTGCCATAATTGGACTCAAATATTGAGTCCAATAGTTCTTTCCAAAGCTTGTCCATTTATTCATATTTGAAGAGTTATGTCCAGTGTGGAAAGTCTCAGCAGCACTTTCAAAACAAATGCTATCTAAGCTAATTCTCCTCCACACGAATTATTCTGCATTGACTTTAATCTAGATTTAGGATTTTTTTTTTTTATGAGTTAAGAGCCAAGTGCTAAGCTTCATTCTGTTCTGTTCCATAATATCCTTATCCCAATGCTGCACCCTTATTTGGGAGTAGAGTTTGGGCTACTTCTTTAAGCTTTCTCTACCTTCAATTTAAGGTAAATGCTAGCTTCAAGTCTAAACAGTCTATCTAGTAATAGGATTAATATATTGAACTCTAGCCCTCCAGAATGTTGTGATATGGTTGCTCCTTGGGGAATTATCTTTGCAATTGCAAGTATTGGGTCAGTGTCAATTTGCATATGAATTGACTGGTGTTGAGTACCTCTGTGCTGTAGAGGTATTTAGTTTAAAACAGCTAACATTAAAATAGGCACACAGGCATTTGTGTAAAAGACACCATTCCAACCATCAGTTTGATTCTGATTTAAACTCCTTTGCCCGTAGAATCTCTGTGCTGCAATAGCTTAACTGGAAGATAGAAAACAAAAATGGTTTATGGCTACTCCATGCTTTTGATTGACTATGCTTCACTTCCTCCCTCTTAGAATCCCAGAATGTTTCCAAAGAATTCACTTGCTATTAGCCCAATACAAGAAACAGATGTGTTAATTTTGAGTCATAAATCTTCCTTTTGTTCTAGTATACGTAACCTGGAAACATAAAAACCCAGACCCAATTTTTTTAATTAGAAGTATTGTTCAGATGTCCAGTTATCTTTCTGAAAACTAGAGTTGAAATTATAAATTCCACTTCTATTACATCTAATTATATTCATTTGGCCTAAGATTCTCTAGGAAAAGGCTCTCTTTACTATTAATAACTTCTTAGATGACTAAGCCCTTTGAAGGAAATATCTGCAGTGTTTAACTATATGCCCCTTTGGATGGATTGATGTAGACAAATTTTTCTCAAACACACCCGTATTCTTGTATATTACTATTGGAGTATTCTAGTTAATCAATGCAACCTGATTACCTTCCCATAGATTACAGTCACCTTAGGAAACCTACATATTATTTTAGGCTCAGCTCAAGTCTATTTCTTTTGTGAAATTTTCCCTGATCCTTACAGAAAGGAATGGGTTCGGGAGAGTTGGTGTGTGGATATGTGAAAATAAATTTTTCTCCTCTGTGATAACATAGATTATGGATTATACATTTATTATGGAACTTATAACATTCTCTTTTATACTGCAATTATTGCTGTTCTCTTTGAGGAAATGAGCTGTTTATCTATTTCAAATTGTTATCATTTATTTCAGTACCTAGCAGAGAACTTACATGCAGCAGGCACTTGGGAAGGCTGAGTTGGATCATATTGTTGAATTATAACTTCTAAAATTTTTAAATTTAAAATTTATTTCAGTGGCCTTTCAATATGCCTACCCTAATGTGAAAAAGAACAAGGCCTAGAATCTCTTTCGGGAATTAACTGTTCAAGAAAATCATTTGGCAGCTGCCTCTAGTCAAAAGTATTACTTCAAATTTTTATGAAAAGTCCCTTAAAGTTAGGTGTCTAAAATATTGTTCTGTAGGCTTGTTGAGTAGTGGAGCTCAAGGCATCAATAGGAACACAGGGATCACTTTCATTGAATTCAATTACATGATCTTAGATCATATTACATTAACTTGACTTCAGTCAAATCAAATTGAATTACCACAGACATTTGCTCCTAAATTCTGCATTTCCCCATCTTAGGCCAAAACATTTGTTGGCTTTACCAGTGGCTAAAAGCACTTAGGAGAAACAAAAGTAGACTGAGGGATGGGAGCGAACATGAGATCTGTTATCGATCCCATCCTGCTTATCTGTGTACTAAAATATGTCCAACCTATTTTCTTCTGTGAAAAATAATCAAAGACAATATTTATTCCCAGCAAGTGTCAGGTAGAGTTTGAGCAAGTACTCGAAGCTTTCCCTTCATATCTCCCAGAATATACTTGTCTTGTAATGGGCCTCTCATTTTGATCATCCATCACTCTGAAACTAAAGTTGCCAATCAATATTTGGCATTAGGGGTGTCAGATTAGAAGATTCTTACGTGTCCAAATGGGGATAAGTTTGGAGCTGCCAAAATTGTACTCACTTGTGACCTAAATATTGAAGAAAGAAAAAGCCAATGCCATTAAACATTTTGTCATCTCCTTTCCACGATTCAGTAATGAAAACCTGCCGACCAGCAGTCTGTCAGCTGCATTCTGTTTAATCATTGGAAATGTGTGCACTGTAGCTGTGAAGCTGAAATGGAAAAAGTTGCCACTGCAATTGCATCTTCCTCCCACCGATAAATCAATGTAGATGAGGAAGGGAGAAAGAAGGCCACCTGACAGCTCTCCATCAGAACGCCAATCATAAATTAGCACTCACAGAGAACATATCACACAAGACTGTCTTTTCAGGGCCCTGGAGTTAAATAATGAAAAGAGATACTTTAGTTCAAAAAGGTTGCAATTCCAGATATATAGGAAATGGGTTTTATGAAGGCAAAGGGAACCTCCCAGTGGGAAAGTTCATCCTATTTCTGGAGGTAAAGCTGTGTACCTGCTCTTGATTTTTGACACGTGGGATGGTTAAGAGTCTGATAGGTTTTATAACAACTGGAAAGACCCTTATCTCTTTCATTGATAGCGTTCTTAAGACTGTCTCCATAATGTAGGGCAAGTTTATTGTTTTCTCATTTTTTTGAAAGAAGGCACCATTGCATAAAATATGATTTTCAATTTGATGGCAACATGCCCCAGTGATTTAGGTGATACTGGATTCTTGCATAAATTCACTGTATAAACCAAGAAAAAAAAAAGAATTCTGCTTTTGACAGCAGGAGAAGGTGAGTTTCCTTCCTACATCATTAACTTAGAAATACACTTGTTCAAAACATATGTTATATTCTATCTTTCTTGGATTTGACATACAAAGTTTTATGAATTAATACAAGACCAAGTCCATATTTTAAAGAAAAGAAAATTATATGTAATTAAAATCCAAATTTTATAAATTACTATTAATCTGATTAATATACAAAAACAACACACAAAATTACTGACTTGTAATAGTGTGACAAAAACATTTGGTTTCTTCTCTTTCTTCTCCCTCAGTACTTGTGAAATTCCAAGTGTCTTCTACCTCTTTGTCCTTATGATCTTTTAATAAACTATGTTATAATCTACTTATTTTTTGAAAGAACAAAGATGGTGCTGAAAAGCATGAGGTATTGTAATATCTCTAAATTTTTAAATGTATTCCCTGAGAATTGGGTCTTTATCCTCAAAAGGCTCAATTTACATCATGTCATGATTAGGACTGTTAAAAGCATTTTCCCACATTTCAGTAACTTACCCTAGAAGCACATACAAATAGTCCCTTAAAAATAAAAAGCAGAGTAAGAAGAGGCCTGAGAAGAAATGAAGTTAAAATTCTACTTAATATGGGAATATTCCTCAGACAGCCCTGACAATGTTGATTGGGCCTCTGTTTAAACATTTCTGGTGAAAGAATTATGCATTATTGCAAAGGGATGCCATTTTATGACTGGGAAATTATGATAATTAAAAGCATTTTGTCTTTTATTGAGTGAAATACAAAAGAAAATAGGTAAAATTTTGTCTGTGTTTTTGGCATGTCACTCAGGGGCTCTGGAGTTTGTGCTTTTACCCCTCCGTTGCATACATCATTCCTGTTGAAATCCTCCTCCAGAGCCAAATAATTATCTCAGGTGTGACTTACCCATTATGAACTGTTATCTCATTTAATCTGAAAGGCAAATTTCTTTCAAATAATACCTTTTGGGTACTTTGTATACCAGACAACATTTTGAAAAGTGGTATCACCCTCAAATGGGTAATTGAAGAAAGTTTACTGAATGAACTATTACAGCGTGTGGGCAAAGGTGACCAAAAAGAATTGGGGAAGCGCTCTGGGGCTTACAACAGAAAAGAGCACTTGTCTCCTCTAGGTCTGAAGGGGCAGGTGGAAGCAGTGATTACTGTCACCCAGTGAGCATAGCGGTAGTTGTAGGGGATGGTTGCTTGGCAGGAGCTGTGGCCTTTGGTAGAGTGGCCCAGCCAGAAAGAAAAACTAATGCCCTGTGTATACTATCTTTCTGCATTTGATCTCCTGTTGATGGCTTTTATTAGTCAAATGCAAGCAGAAGCCAGAAGCAAGAATGCTCATGGTTGCAGTCCATAAAGATCAGCCTCCCTTGGCACAGAGCAAGGTAGAGAGAGGTGAAGAGTAGGCAAGAAAGTACAATTGAAATATTAGCACACTGTGTACTGAACTATGCTAGATTATGATAGCCTCACAGATTACTGAAAAAGATCAACGTATTTCACCAAATATAAACAAAAAGGGTGCCTATTTTCATAGCCATAAGAAAAATAAACTACGAGCTCACAGAGGTGTATGTAGCTAGTGACACATCTGTGTAACTTATTTCATTGTTTTATGAGGAAAACACTGTTTTGAACTTAAAATATAAGCTCATTTTACCTGAAATATCATTAATATAGTCTGTCTAGTTATAATGCTTGTAAATTGATTTTTAACTTTAATTCAAATTTTTATATTTTTTAAAACCGAGTTGTTTTCAGTGCATTGCTGCCACATTTTTCAACCTTGTTGCCCAACATTCATTAGTACACTCAAGTACACAAACACACACACACATATACATGTGTATATGTAAATGTATATATGTGTATGTAACTAATCTTAGCAATGAAAATCACTTCATTCCTTTCTGTCTTTTGTGACAAACTGTTCCACTTTGTTTTAATCCTAGACAAAATAATCCCTTAGCCTTTTGTTTACAAACTCAATATTGAAGCTTTCCTTCTTCAATTATCATATTGCTGCTGTCCCTTCTCTAATCTTCTTACCTTAGATCACCAATGACTAGAATTCTAGCTTAAATTCCAGGTCCTCACTTGCTGAGTATTTAACAATAGCTCCCCTGTAACTGGGATCTCTAGCCCATAATTCGATGTTTTCAAACTGCATTTCTTTATCTGCCCTGGTGTTTCTGTGATAATTTTTGGCCTATAGTAAAAGTTTTAGATGCGTGTGCTGAAAACAGTTGAAATGTTATTGCCAAATGGTACAGTATCAGCCCCTAGCTCCTTAGATTGCCCTCAAACATTTGCCACTAAGATGGTATTAATAGTAGAGCTATTTTTATTTCATTCTCTATTGAGCATATTTGACTTAACTTGAAAAATAGTCATTGATAGTTTTGCCTCAGTTGGCCTTTTCAGTGAGTCTAGTCTCTCAAACTCTGACCCACATTTAGATGTGCTTTTTTATGAAGCCGGCCTCAGAATAACAATGACCAATCCTGAAAACTTTTTGTCAAGCCCCCAACTTCGCCCAGTTCTGCTACTTCTGTCTACATTCTTTAGCTTGGTCTTACTTGGGCTGAAACTCTCCCACTCCCCACCTGGTTATTTCAAACCCCATTGAATTTTATTGATTATTTCAATTAAATATTTAATATCTAAGATATTTAAAATACATTTCTAAGGCATAAAGAAATAAAAATAAAATAAACAACATCAATAGCATTGGAGTTCCTTTGTTGACTTCTATGATTCTATTACCCTTTCTCTGCCAACCCTACAGCCGCTATCCTGAATTTGTGGTTGTCATTTTCATTTATACACTTTTCACACACACACACACACACACACACACACACACACACACACTCACATACACAGAGTCTATATTTTGAACTTTATATAAATGGAATCTTACTTTGTACAAACTTCAACTTCCTTTTAATGGTAAATATAATTTTCATTAGGTATAGCCATGTTAATGCATGCAGGTGTAATTCATTTATTTTCATTGCTATATACCAAAATGCATCTTAACATTAAACCTGCTATTTATTCAATTACCTTTGTGTCTGCCACTCTTCTAGTCCTCGCCCCTGTTGTAAATAGAAGGATTGCCTAGGATAAGGCCAAGTTTAGTCCATACATACTGTTTAGTTTTGTGTGAGTGAGAGAATACAAATCTGAATGAAGCTTAACATTCATTAAGTTGATCAGATTGCAAGACCAGTCAGAGGCATCGACATGCTCTGGAGTCACTTTTCCCTATCTAATTAAAAGTGTCTGGCAGGGATAAGAAAACCGACTTCTGACTCAAACTGCCTGGGTTCTTGCTGGAATCTTGAGGAAGTCTTTTAGTCTCTCTCTCTTTCTTGGTTTGCTGCTGTGTAAAATGAAGCCAAAATGTTTTATCCCCCCAAAATAAGTATAAAGCTTGGGTAAAATAGTCTATGTAGATTAGTTAGCATCAGAGGTAACTTCATCATGAAAATAAGTATATGTCAAGTCACCTAAAGAAGTTTTGGCAATTTGTTTCAAATGCATCTTAATATTGAAAAAATATTTTTGCAAGATTTGAAATAGAAGAAGGTTATCTTTAGTTAATGAAGACCAATGACTTTTCCCACTTAGTCTTCTTATTTATTATACTTTCCCTTTTCTATGATAGCATTGGAGTGATAACACTATTTGGGAGATTTTGCTAAGGGGAATTTGAACTAGGCTTATAATTTTTCTGGGTTTCATGGAATATACTCTTCTGATTTTCAGTCATTTTCTTCTTTCTTCTTTGTATAGTTATATATTGTTAGTCATGGAAGTCATGTTAGATATGTTAGACATGGAAGTATAGAAATGGCTTCCAGGAAAACTTTCTACTGCTCATGCTGAAAACTAACCCAGAATTTTAACCTCAAGAAAAGGGGACAGAGGTTGAGTCAACATATGAAAAAAATGTCCTCTGTCAACTGGTAACAGAAGTATGTGGAGAGTGGAGGAAAAACAAAGTTTAAAATGTGTAAAGCTAGAAGCAAACAAGTGACAAAGTCCTCCAATCATCAGACATATATAATGGTAGGCAGAGAACTTAGTTTTACTAAATGCCAGTTCAATCTTTCTCCTATCAGAAATCCATTTGATAAAACAGAATATACACATATAAATGGACCATACAATAAATATTTCTGCACGTATTAAGTAAATTCAGTAGAAATTATTCTAGCATGAGAAGTGAATTGAAATAACTTTTTTCATTTGAAAAAATAATTTTTCATTCTGAAATCAGCAATTCATTAAGCAGAAGATTTGAACAGAAATAATATATAGGATTAAATAATTTGATAGTCCAATTAATGAAGATTTTTCACATTGGAAAATATTTATACTTTATACAGATTTGACACAAAATACTGATATTAACAAAGATAACACATTCATAATAAGCCACTGCAGTAAGAGACATGGATGACAAATTGTTTAATGAGTACATTCAAGATTACTGAAGATAAGTCACTTCACAAAAATACCCAAAAAACTCTGAAATCTTACAATAATATAGAAAAGAAACTTTATATAAGTTTTTTCCAAATTTGACAACAATCCAAAAAGTTACATGGCATTACCAAGAATGAATTGTAAGGCTTAGAGAATCTTTTCTAAATTATCAAGTTTTTTTTGTTTTTGTTTTTTTTTTTAAATCAACTATCCTAATGGAAAGACTGAATTATTGTTCTATTTCCTCTGTTGAGAATGAAGGACAAAATCATTGTCATGTGAAGAAATGATCAAAAAACATGCATTCAAAAAATAGGATTTATACCTATTTTAATAAAAAATTGTATTTGTTTTCTGGATTTGGCAATGTTTGAATATTTGTTGGAATTTTGAAATTATGTAACTGATATTGATTAATTTCCTTATTAAAAGTAAATATTCACTTTCATACTTAATGGCCCCACAAAATTTGGATTTGTAACTGTCACACAATAATTGATAAATATCAGCATTCACATATATATAATGGGCATATAAATATATACATGATATCACATTTTTAGCAACTTAGAGATGTTAATAATTAAGAATGCACATTTTTGCAAGTATTCATTTTTAATTTCATGTAGTCTCTACTTATGTTCTGGAAGAATAGATGATTTTTAATCTTAGAAGCCAGGATGAAAAGAAGTAGAAAGTTAAAAAATATATGATTAGTAAAATCTTCACAAATCTAACTACAAACACTGTTTTGTCCAGAATAAAATAAAACTCTTAATAAACTGTATGCAACATGTATGCATACACATAAAAAATTAAGAGATTTTTTTCAGAGACTTAAATCAGGAAACGAAATATTTAAAAACCTGAATTGCAAACAAGAAAATATATGTTTTAAATATGAATGCATTTACCAATACATAGTATGACAATCTATGATTGAAATCTAACACATCTGCCCAACTCTGAAGGTATTCTACAAGCGTCTGAATTATGAGTGGAGACAAAGTTTGTACTAGAATCTGGAATTCTACTTTGTTCTACAAGAAAGAAAAGTAATGTTTAGCCCACTACGTTGAACACATTGTCTTGAAAAGAACTGGTGTCAATTTTTGAAGCTTCGAGAATAAAACATAAAATAAAAATACAGCTTGTCAGAAAAACATCGTGTAGCACTTTGTGATACTGCAGTGGAAGAGTTTCATGTTATTAGAGCAGATGACAGTTCAATCTAGTGAAAACAATAGTATTTGAAAAGTATTAGATCTATGTATTATCTATTTTACATAAAATAGATCTTATATGAATATACATATATCAATAGCATGAGTATACATACAAGTTTACACATCAAGAGTTAACTCTCTTCCATTATTCACAATTGAAATTATGAAAGGCAATTTTGTGGTCGTTTTAAAAATATTTTAAAATGACTATATCTCAGTTATGTCATGTTGTTTTATATATCACAAAGATAGTCATTTGACACAGCATGAAACAAAGTGTTATTGCTTAGTCTACTACAATATAGTAGCATTTGTTCAAAGTCCTTTAAACAAGTAGTGTTTTAGAGGAAAGAGCCATAGACTTCAGATATGAAAGGCCTGATTTTGAACCCCAATTATGCTCTTTAAGGCTGTGTGACTTTGAGCAAGTGAACTGACTTCTTCGTACCACCTTCTTCTGCTATGAAATGGTCAATAACATTCGTCTTTCAGATTTATTCTGAGGTTAAAGCAAATGTGATAAAGGACACTATTGGCTACAGTATTCAATTTGGTGGAATTTTGGGTCCACCGCCTCTTTTCCCCTCCCATGCAAGCTCACAGCAGAAGAAAACTATTAGAAATCAAGGCAGTAATAGCAATCCTAGAGATGCACAATTTGTGTACAATGTTAAACTATCAGTAATTTTTTCCACAGCAGAACAGAAATATTAAAATCGCTTTCAATGCTCTTGAGTTTTGGAAGATCTTAGGGAAAGTTACCAAGGAGGACATTGTGTTTGTTAATAATGTAACTTACGTGTGCTGTAGACAAAACGTAAATACATGTGATCAATCTTAGATGACTAGTAAACAGACAAGAAGCCCATTATGGAGTCTGTATTTTTCTGCAATGGGTTCACTATACATGTACTTGAAAGAACTTCAGTGATAATAGATATCTTGCAGATAATTTAGGATCCTAGTATTTCCCATCCATCAATAGAAAATAGCTGAGGGTTTAAAGTTTCTCATTTTCATGTCTAGGATATAGTTGGAACTGAAATGTAGAAAATAATTTATATTAAACAACACCAACCGTGATCCAGGCATATCGAGTGAACACTGTACATGCTGTTTCCATGATCTTCCCCCAAATTCTGTGATGTATCAATTTTCCATTTTTTTACATGATGAAAATTAAGTATAAAAAATAAGTAACTTGTATGAAGTTATACAATTCATAGAGAGAAATGAGAAGTAAACTTAGGTATACATTGGTCCAACGTGCACAGGGACAGGCTATACCAAAAAAGGTATTTAAATAATTTACTCAAATTAATGGCAGCTGAAATGTCCTATGTGAGATGCAAGTAATTTTGTTGCATGCAACCATCAATTCTGCAATCATATATTGAATGCATACTATGTATAAGTCACATGCCCCCTACTAGAAAACGTCTAGATTATTAGTGATTAAATACAGTCAATCAGGTCATCAAAATGGCAATTATAATGAGGTATGAAATCTGCTAAAGTAGAATAATAAACAGATTTCTATGGAAACCCAGAGAAGGCACCAAGTAAATTTTCCTGAAGGAATACAGTGAGGTTTCTCAGAGGAAGTAATATTTAAATTAGATCTTAAAAGATGGGAAGCATTTTAGAGAAAGAAAATTATTTTTTTAAAGGCAAAACTATAATTTTTTCTAAAGATTAGGTAAAAGTATGGGCAGAGATTTAGAGGTAGTTTGATCAAAATATTACACTGAGTGACAGTAGCACCATGAGAAGATTTGGACATTCTTCTTAATATAAATGTGGTATAAAACTGGATCAAATTATTAAAATAAAAGCATATACTTTAGGTAACTAGAAATGCAACCAGGGCAAGCAACAATTTGATAAGCGCTTACTTTTAAAAACTGCTACTGTATCAAATAAGAAAGTGAGTTTATGACCTTCTTGCCTGAGGGGATTCCCACCCCTTGCAAATTAGACAGCAAAAGCCTACAGTTTAGTGTTTGGAAGTGGTAAACTTAGTTCAGGGAAGAGAATAACATTTAGAAATTTAAAGGGACAATTTTGAAAGTAAAGACGCACAGATGGGCTGAGTTAGGAAACCCTCTACACATCTCTGACTGCTGAATATGTATGCCACGAGAAGATACTAGGAATCCTAAAAAAATTAAAATACTAGGGATATTTTTGAACTTTTAACAATTTTGAGTGTTTTCCTCAACACAAACACAGGTCATGCAGTAGACAAGAGGCCTTACTGGCTTTAAGTCTCAGTGTAACCTCCACCCAAAGCAGTGGCTGGCTGCTAAACTGTATGACAACAGAAGATATTTCCAGGGAGCCACACTAAAATATACATTCCATAGTGGATAAATATTTCTCAGTTTGAGTTGAGACAAGTTAATTGCCTTCTAAAACAAATTTAAAAAACAGCCTTTTGAAGAAGAAAACAGAATTCAGAGGTGGTACAATGTATTTCATCCAAAAATTGCTAGATAGTTAAAAAAAAGAATCAGTAAAACTGATTCCAAACTGAATATAGCAAAAAAAAAAAAAAAAGACTTCGAAGCAGCTTTTATTAATACTTTAAAAAACTAAAGGTAAACATACAAATAATAATTTAAAAAGTAAGGCATTTCAACATAAAGAGCCAAGGAGATACTCTAGAAATAGGACTGATGTCAGAAAGGTGGTGGAATAGATATTTTCCTAGCATCACTGTCCCCACAAAAATACAACTAGAAACTATTCAAAGATAAGAATACCAACCTCAAGGAATAAAAAAAATACATGAATAGAAAGCTAAATGAAATTTGGAAAACAATTCAGGAACAAAATGAGATATTTGACAAATAAAAATAATAAACAAAAAGTAAAAGAAATACTAAAAATAAAGAACATAATAACTGAAGCAAAAAACATTAGAAAGCTGCAAAACCATATTTGATCAAACAGAGGAAAGAATTGGCAAACTTGTAATTAGAAAATATGAAGTTATTCAATCAGATGAGCAAAAATAAGACTAAATGAAAGAGTGAAGAAGGCCTGTGGGAATTAGGGAACACTATCAAGTGAATTAACATCCGCATAATTGGAATTCCCAAAGAAGCTGAGAGAGAAAAAGACTAGAAAGCACATTTAAGGAAATAATAGATAAAAAATTTCCCAAATCAGGAGAAAGACTAGGTATAGAAAGCTCAGAGGTCACTAATCGTATCCAATCCAAAAAGGAATTCCCCAAGGCATGTCATAATGAAATTAGCAAAAATCGAAAACAAGGAAAGAATATACAAAGCAGAAAGAAAAAAAGAAACAGATCACATTAAATGGAGCCCCATTAATTGGCTTTAAGTGAATTTCTCTGCATAAACCCTGCAGGCCAAGAAAGAGTAGTATGCTACATTCAAATTGCTGAAGGAAAACAAACAAACAAACAAACAAACAACAACAAAAACTATTTACCAATAATACGGTACCCAGGAAAGCTATTGTTCAAACAAGAAGGAGAACTAAAGACTCCCAGATAAATGAAACCTAAGGGAATTCTTCAACACAAGACCTGTCTTATAAGAAATGCTAAAGGGAGTTTTTCAGTCTGAAACGGATGCTAGCATGTAAAAAGAAAACACCAGAAAATATAAAACTCATTAGTAAAATAAGAAAATAGAGACATGTAAAATATTCTAATACTCCAATTTTGGCAATTAAACCACTTATATCTTACATGTGAAGACTAAATAACAAAAGTATTGAAAATAACGATAACTACAACAATTTGTTAAGAGATAGGCAACATTAAATGATGTAAAACGAAACATCGAAAAGTCAAAATGTGGGGATGGTGGTGTTAAAATGTAGCTTCATTTTGATACCTTTCTTTGCCATCAAAGTTAAGATATTAATAGTTTAAAATAATCTGTTAAACTATAATGTTTTTTGTAAGCCACATCATAACCACAAACAAAAATCTATGATAGATGCACTCAAAGTAAATAGCACAGAATCAAACATACTACTAGAAAAAAATCTCTTAACTGTGAAGGAACACAGTAAGAGAGAAAAAAAGGAAAAAAAGAATCTGCAGAGTAAAAGAAAATAAGTTTAATATAGCGGTAGTAAGCTCTTACCTATCCATAATAACCTGGAATGAAAATTAATTAAATTATGCAATTAATTAAATTATGCAATAAAGGACATAGAATGGCTGAATGGATAGAAAAACAAGACCAAATGTACGCTCTCTAAAAGAAACCCACTTCACCTATAAAGACATGCGTAGACTGAAAATTTGTGGATGGTAAAAATATTCCATACAAGTGGAAACCCAAAATGAGCAGCAGTGTCTGAACTTATATCAGAGAATAAATTGATAAATAGACTTTCAGTCAAGAATGGTAACAAAAACGAAAAAGACAAAAAGGCCATTATATGATGATAAGGAAGTTAATACAGAAAGAGGATATAAAAGTTGTAAATATGCACCTAACACTAGAGTACCCAAATGTATAAAACAAATATCAATGCCATAAATGTTTTGATTGGCTGCAATACAATAACATATTTAAGATCTTACTTTAAGCAATGCACAGATTACCCAGGGAGAAAATCAATACAGAAACATTGCAATTAAACTGCTCTCTAAATCAAATGGATCTAACAGACATTTACAGAACATTCCATACAACAGCTGCAGAATACGCATTTTCCTCAACAGCATATGGAACATTTTCTAGGATAGATAATGTATTAGGTCACAAGACAAATCCTAATGAATTCTTAAAAATTTGAAATATCAAGTTTCTTTTCTGACCACAATGGAATAAAACTGGAAATCAAAAGCAGAAGGAAAATTGTAAACTGTATAAATCCATGGAAATTAAACAACATGTTCCTGAACAATGAATGGGTCAATGAAGTAATTTAAAAGAAAAGTAAAAAATTCCTGAGACAAATGAAATGGAAGCACAGCATGCCAAAACCCATTAGATACAGCGAAAATATTTCTAAGATGGAAATTTATAGCAATAAACATCTACATCAAAAAAAGTAGAAAGACTTCAAATAACCTCATGATTCATGAAAAGGAACTAGGAAAATGAGAGACATCTAAACCCAAAACTAGTGGAAGGAAAGAAATAATAAAGATCAGAGCAGAATTAAATGGAATAGAGACTAAAACTATGCAAATAATTAATGAAACAAAAAGTTGTTTTATTGAAAAGGTAAACAAAACAAAACTTTAGACAGGCTAAGAAATGAAAAAAAACCAAAATAAATAAAATCAGAGATGAAAAAGGAGACATTAAAACTGACACCACAGATTCAAAAGATCATTAGATACTATTATGAACTACTATATGCCAATAAATTGGAAAATCTAAAAGAAATGAATAAATTCCTGGACAACCTACAACCTGCCAAGATTGAACCATGACAAAATAGAAAACTTAAACAAACACACAAGTAATGAGATTGAAGCAGTAATAAAAAGTCTCTCAACAAGGAAGAACCTGACAACCCAGGACCTGACAACTTCACTGCTAAATTCTACAAAACATTTAACGAAGAACTAACACCATTCTACTCAAACTATTTCAAGAAATTGAAGATAAGAAAATACCACCAAAATTATTCTATGAGGTCAGCGTTACCTTAACATTAAAACCAGATAAGGACACACATTGAAAAAAGAAAACTACTGGCCAATATCCTGATGGATGTAGATGCAAAAATCCTGAACAAAATGCTAGCAAACTAAATTCAACAACACATTGAAAAGATCATTCTTCATGAATGCCACCATCAAGTGGTATTCATCCTAGGGATGGAAGGATCATTCAACATACACAAATTAACAGACATATACAGCATATTAGCAGAATGAAGAACAAAAACCATATGATCACTTCAGTAGATGCTGAAAAAGCTTTCAATAAAATTCATCATCCCTTCATTATAGAAATTCTCAACGAACTGAATAGAGAAGAAACATACCTTAAAAACAATAAAGTTCTTATACCACAAACCCACAGCTAATATTAAACTGAAAGAGGAAAAACTGAAAGCCTTTACTCTAAGATAGGAAACAGGAAAGATGCCTACTTATACCATTTTTATTCAACATAGTACTAGAAGTTCTAGCCAGAGCAATTAGGCAAGAGAAAGAAATAAAGGATAACTAAATTAGAAAGGAAGAAGAAGTCAAAGTATCTTTGTCCATAGATGGCATAATCTTATATTTTTAAAAACCTAATATCTCCACCAAAAAAGAGTTAGAAATAATAAACAAATTCAGTAAAGTATCAGGATATTAAATCAGCATACAAAAATCAGGAGCACTTCTACACCCCAACAGCAAACAATCTGAAAAGGAAATCGTGAAACATCTGTATGATGAAAAGTATAAAACATCTATGAAATAAATTGAATAGAACACAGAAAATGTAAAGATATCCCATGATCATGGATTGGAAGAATTAATATACTTAAAATGTTCATATACCCAAAGCAATCTACAGATTATGTGCAATCCCTATCAAAACGCCAAAGTCTTTCTTCACAGAAATAGAAAAAACAATTGTAAAGTTTGTATGGAACCACAAAGAACCCTGGATAGACAAAGCAATCCTGAACAAAAAGAACAAAGCTGGAGGCATCACAGTACCTGACTTCAAAACTTATTTCAAGGCTATAGTAACCAAAATACCATGATATTTATATAAAATTAGACACATAGACCAATGGAACAGAATAAAATACCCAGAGATAAATTCACATATTTACAGTCAACTGATTTTTGCAAAGCTGTCAAGAATTTACACTGGGCAAATGACTCCATCTTCAATAAATGGGGCTGAAAAACTATATAACCGTATGCAGAAGAGTGAAACTGGACTCTTATGTCTCACCATATATAAAAGTCAACTCAAGATTAATTAAAGACTTAGATGTAATAGCCAAAACTATAAAACTACTAGAAAAAAAACAAAGGGGAAACTCTTCAGGACATTGGTCTAGGCAAAGATTTTATGGCTAAGACCTCAAAAGCACAGACAACAAAAACAAAAATAGGCAAAATTAAACTAAAAAGCTTCTTCACAGCAAAAAAAAAAAAAAAACCAATCAACAGGGTGAAGAGACAGCCTCTTGAATGGGAGAAAATATCTGCAAATTACTTATTTCACAGGGTACTAATATTTATAATAGAATATTCAAGAAACTCAAACTACTCAATAATAAAAAAGCAAATGATCCCATTAAAAGTGGCTAAAGGACGTGAATAGACATTTTCCAAGGAAGACTTACAAATGGATACCAGACAGATGAAAAAACATTCTCAGCATTGCTAATCAGCAGGAAAATGCAAGTCAAAACCACAATGAGTTATCACGTCACTCCAGTTAGAACGGCTGTTACTAAAAAGACAAAAAATAACAGATGCTGGCAAGAATATGGAGAAAGGGTAACTCTTATAAATTGACGGAGGGAAATTAAAATTTAAATTAGTACAGCCATTGTAGAAACCAGTATGATGTTCCTTGAAAAATACAAAATAGAACTGCCATATTATACAGTAAACCCACTAATGGGTATATATCCAAAGAAAATAAAATTAGTATGTCAAAGATATATCTGCACTCCCATGTTTATTGCAGCACTATTCACAATAGCCAAGATATGGAATCAATGTCAGTGTTCGTTAATGAATGAATGGATAAAGAATGTGTGGTGTGTGTGTATATATATATATATGTACACAATAGAATATTATTCAGCCATAAAAAATGAAATTCTGTCATTTGCAACAATGTGGATGGAACTGGAGGTTATTATGTTAAGTGAAATAAGCCAAGCACAGAAGGACAAATACATCTTACTCATATATGAAATCTAAAAATGAGTGATATAGAAGTAGAGAGTAGAATAGCAGTTACCAGAGAATGGAGTGGGGCGTGGTAGAAAAGGAGAGGTTAGTTAACAGATACAAAGTTACAATTATGTGAGATGAATAAATTCTGGTGTTCTATTGTATGTTCGAGTGACTATAGTTAACAATAATGTATTCTATATTTCAAAATGGCAAGAAGGGAGGATTTTAATGTTTTCACCACAACGAAATGACAAGCATTTGAGGTGATGAATATGCTAACTACCCTAATTTGATTATTACACGATGTGTACATGTATCAAAACAATACACTTTCTCTCCTAATTATATATGATTATTGTTTATCAATTTAAATCAGTATAAAACTTTAAAATTTTATATTGAAACATATTGAGACTGAGTATCATATAACAAAGCCGAACATATAATCCATCTTGGTTTTGATTCTCTGTATGAGTATACTTGTACACAATGTCCATTATTTAGCTGTTGCTTTCTTTATTCGAATTATCCTCATTTATGAAGCATATTTTCATGGGATACAGAGTTCTGGGTTGATCTTTTAATTTTTTTTTTTCTTTTGCTCTTTAGTGATGGGGTTTCTTTGTCTTCTCTATGTCTAATGAGAATTCAGCCATCACTCTTATAGTTGTGCCCTAGAACATAATGAGTCATTCTTTCTTTTTTATTTTTCCAGTTTCTTAATCCATTATGCATGGCTATCTCCTTTTTAGGACCTTGCACTGCAAATCTCAGCCACTTCAGCATCATTTAACTCCTCTCTCCCTTTAAGGGCTCTTACATCCTGGACTGTGCAGGAAAATGTCCCACAGAAAAACGCTTGGTAAAATATGATGCATCGCCAATGTGTTTTTTTTTTTTTTCTCTAAAAGTCCTGTGCTGCCTGTTGTGCAATGCCTGAAGTTCATTGCTCACGTATCTTGTCCAGTTTTACAGTTGTTAATAAGGAAGTGTAACTCCAATACTAGTTGCTCCTTTATGTACATGGAAATCATACTTTCATGGGAGAAATGGATAGTGAACAAGATAATTAATTTTAAAATTTCTATGTTAGATACTAAGGACTAGGAGAAAATAAATCAGTAGAATGGATAGGAAGGCTGTGTATGTGAGGTGGGGAAGCAGAGGTAAGGGTAAGGATAATATTGGCCATTTTTGAAAATCTAGCCAGCGAAGGTCTCACTGTGAAAATGACGATAGAGGAAAGTTAAGAGGGTGAGTCATACAGATATTGGTGAAAAGGGTCTTCTAAGGCAGAGGAGTAGCCAGTGCCAAGGGCATGTGGCAGGAGTATACATGGCATGCTGGTAGGAAAGAGGTGGCCAGCAAGACTGTAGCTAAATGAAAGAGTAGAGAGTGCTAGGAGATGGATTTAGAATGAATTTAAGTGAGGACCAACTTGAGTAGCACTTTACGGATCATTTATAAGACTTTATTGCTTTCTTTGAGTGAAACAGGAGGCCAGCAGAGGGCCTTGAGTAGAGATATTTTACTATGTCTGGCTTTTATGTGACACAAATAGTCCTTGTGTACGAGATTTAGTATTCTGAAACAGATTTGAGTCCTGTGAATGTGGTGCTGTTGCAAAGCTTCTGTATTTGGAGGAAACTTGCTGGCATCTATGCTGCAAGGCTGTCTTGACTTACCACACCTCGCTCATCTTTCAGGAACTTGGGCCTGCCTCTTGAGGTATCGGGATCTCAGTCAAGCAATATTCTGTGCAAGTATGGGCCAGCTGCCAAGGCTAAATTGTTCCAGTTAGCTGTGCTTTAGTAAAATAACTTCTAAGTTCTCTAGTATGAGAATTTCTCAGATAAAGGGACTTCTATGGCCACTTAGTTTTCTGACTCATAGGACAGAGACTGTGCTATGGTCTTGGGTGAAGAGTTTATTCACAAATCACTTAAAGAAAGCATATCTGTTTGATTATTTTGGTTGTAAAGGAAATCCCTATTCCAAGTGGCTTAAACAATAAAGGGAAATCATTGACTCATGTAAGTTAAAGGTTCAATGGTTCAAGAATGTTATTAAGGACCTGGTTTCTTTCAGACTCTCTGTTCTGCCATAAAAAAGAGCTGGCTTCACTCTAGATCTGGCTGTCCTTTAAGTCTTAGTGTGGCTGCCAGCAGTTGGGCTGCATGCTACATTCTCATCCAACAGGATAGAGATCATTAAATAAATATCTGACTTTCATACTAATTTAAACACCCCCGAATAGATCCCTATGTTCACGGAAGTGTCACATTCTGACTGGCTTATGCCTGTTATGTATGAAATATTATTGAAAGGGAGATACAACATCCTAGACTGATTTAAACAACAAGGAGCCTACCTATCATGCTAGAAGTAGAATAAATACCACCCTAAACAGCTGTTATAGAATGAGGAGAAATGGAATGGTTCCTGAAAAAATAATGATCATAAGTAATAGAATTCACCAACACCAGGACCTCTTTATCCAGTGTATTCATACCTGGAAAGAGACCCGATACACTATAGCTTCCATCTTCACAAGTGGAATTGAGGATGGAGAGCAGCATCTGAATCCTCCTGGGAATGAGTGGGCTTCACAACTGGAGGGGGAGGTGTCAGTTCCGATGCTATAGAATCGAGTTACATTAGTTTAGGGCAGAGTTAAAGTAAAATAAAGTATTTAGCTGCGAAATAGTACCAATTATGGCCAGAGAATAGAAATACAGGTTTCTTTTTGTTGAAGAGGTAAATTTTCAAAGTAGTCTAGGCCAACAAGGCAAACTCCATTAATCATTGAATATTTCTTATTGTTTTGAAGACCTCTGATTTCAGCAAAGCCAATATTTGTCAAAGAATATGAGAGCATAATTGCTAAGTTGTAGCTTGGAAAGTTTTCTCTGGAATTAGAAGCATATTTCTTGCTAGTGCCATTATATTTGGCCGAGGAAATTGGTTAAGAATAAATCGAGAGAATAGATCAAAAATATTTTGTAGCAATAAAAAGAAAATTAGCAATGGTAAATACACTTAATTGAGTACTTGATGTGCAATAGCAAAGAAATTTACATGTGTTACCATGGAAAGGAGAGCATAAAATATTATGTCAAACATGCCTGTGGAAGGATATTTTTGAAGAATATTAAAAGGACAGGGAAGGCTGACCTTTAGTGACTTTAATTGTTCCATATGCTCATAATGGAACAGATTCATCTAAAGAGAAAGAGAAAGTCGGCAAATCTCAATGCTCCAAAAATTATAATTCCCTTTTGTAAGTATTTTTCTCCAAACCAACAATATATAAGTACCAATCTATTCTCTGTTGCCTTTAATTCCATTCATTTCCAACCACTAAGATTCCAATTCTGTAGTCCTGTTCTGTTATTGCTTATTCCTTCAATCAAAAACTACTGGGTGCTTAAAATGTGTTAAGTTCTGTGCTTAGACTCTGGTTCTGTAGAGATGACAAAAACACAATTCTTGCCCTCTTTGAGCTAACAGTCCTTTAAAAGAGACAGGAATGTAAGTCATGAGACAACACTTCAATGAGTGCCCTGAATGCAATACAAAAACTGATTCCTGGTTAACTGGAGACTGGAAACATTTGATGAATAAATATTTGAAATTCACATGAGATGAGATTAAAAAGAGCATCTGCTCAGAAATCAGGTATTCAAAAAAAGATTGGCAAGAAAGGAACCCAGCATCAGAGAGTAGCAGCAAGAGTAACTCACCGCAGACATAAACAACCAGAGGTCCTGAACTAGTTTTCTCATCATTGCCACAGAAAGAGAACAATAACAATAAAATCAAATGGCAGGGTCGCCAACTCAGATATGAAAATTGCCAATAAAAACCAATACATCAGACATATTAAGAAAAAGACTTTGCTTTAGGAATGAATCATAGACCCTTGTGATCACTGAAGCCTGTAATATAGCTCTAGAATATTTCAGCTACTTATTATTCCATCCTATCAGATTTAGAAAAACGACAGGCTGAATGCTTAGCTTGTCTAAGCTATTTCAGAAATTAATTCCAAATATTAAACCAAAGAGAACTGCTATAACATATAAGGAAGCATGCAAGCTTGCTAAGCCGGAATGGTGATAATAAAACTTGCAAGGGTGCTACAGTGTTATAATCAATGTCTAATTGACTCACTAATTAAAAAAAATTCTGTCATATATTTTTTCTATAGATCAAGAGCCTACTAAAATGTGTGAATTTATTTTTGGATTAGAGTTTATAGTCAGACATTTGTTATAGGTTAAAAATTCAACAGCTGTTTTAAAAATATATTTATATTTTAGTTACAGATTCTCATTGATTGGTAGTTAGCCAGCTACCAAATTCTTAGGAATTCTTTTTGTGAAATAAGTCCTTGTTTATTCTCAACTAACATGGCACAGCTACTTGCTCAATGTAGCAGGTAGCAAAATAATGAAGGATATAGATGTCTTACAAACAAAATTAATGAAAAATATTAAGCAGTATTTTTACAACTTGAACAGATGATGAACAATGGTATTTTGTGATTTAAAAAGTGCATGGAAATATATGCATACACATGTGCATAAATATATAATCACACTTTATATTTTTTATTTGGGATTCAGACTTTTTTCCATTCTAGGCCCAGTATATTGGTAGAAAATCATATACATAATCTAATTTTCTTGATCTTGTGAAGAAACATGTTCACATCATCTCAAATAGATGGGACTTTATCTCATTTTAACATACATCTAAAATGTTTTCCTCTCAGTTACTTACTTGAATATTACAAAACACACACAAACACATACATACACAACACACACACCTCTTTGATATTTGCCTGTGTAGACTAAGCAAAATAGTGTCTCAATTTTCCCAGTAGTAGTTAACTCAACAGAGGAGATGATTGCTGAGATATAACCTCCAGGAATTCCTACAGGAATTCCCTCTACCCTCTACATCATTTGCCACAAAAGAGCCTCCACGTGAGTATAATATGATCCCACCAATTGGCCATTCTTAATCCAGGAATGGACACCTGAGACAGTCACAATTACTCCCAATTAACTGAAATTTGAAAGAAAGAAACATTAATATTAAGTTGAGTGGTCATAGCTATATCACATTAATGACTGTCCTATACAGAGAGAAATCACAAACTACTTCTGTGGAGGTCTTGAAAGATGTCCTGTGGCTTGATTTTCCAACTCTTTGTTGGAATATGGTGAGAGCCTTTAAACAAGTATCCTTCTATTAATAACAAATTTTCTCTTAATGTTGCCACGACACTACAACTAAATCAATTCAAATCATACAACTGAGCTTCTGTTTTATCCCATTATTTTGCCTTGTGCACACACAACCTACCTTATTGTTACTAAAATTCTACTTGTTATCAAACAAAATCAACCATGTTTATCCTTCCTGCACGTAATGAGGATGGCACATCTCTGTCCTTCAATCCTATACAAAGTTTCTTCTCTGAGCTAAATAATAACAGTTCCTTTTCTTATATTAATGACTTGACTTACCTGCAAGTTTCCTTTTCTTTTGTTTTCTTTACAAGGCCCATTTTAGTTGAATCTTGCTTGTCTGTCAATACCAAGGACTCAATATATAGAGGTCTAATATGTTACCCCCCCCCAAAAAAAAAAGAAAAAGAAAGAAAGAAACTCACCATATCCAAGCCCAGTACATGCAAGAGGCATAGCAAATTATCAAAGAGATCACTTCATGAGTTCTGTGACATCTGCTACTAGCAAACTTTCCTTTATTTAGTTGAATCCATGAAAGGCATAGCTACTGATAGTCACTAAATACAAAACAGGAAAAACAAATTTAGAACAAGCTCCAGAAAAAGCCCGTGAGGAGAACACAATTGTAATGGATGCTGTATTTCCTGCTCAGATCCCTCTTAAGGACTGAAGAACTTATACTCCCAGCTGCTGAGAGGCTGGTGGAAGACAATGCTCAACAATATGTTTCAGGAAATCTCAGGAAATTGTCCTTGGCTGGAAGAGCTGCATTGCTCGTATATATCCCCTTCCTAAAGAAGCTGCCTGCATCCAATGAGTAGTTGATATAAAAGTGTGGAGACCCCGTTACCTCACCACAGCAAAAAACACCTCTGAAAGGCTATCCAACTGAAGAGCTCCCCGTAGAGTTTGTTGAAACCTTGCTGTGACTGCACTGCTGTTCAGATTCTCCCAGTGCCCATTTCTAACTCCATCTCTTTCCTCTGTGAGTGCTGATTCTCACTGCATACTCTAATAACCTTCCTGCAGTCTAAGCTCTTGTCTCAGAGTCTGCTTCCATGGAGTCCAACCTGTAACAAATACCTAGAAGAAAGGGATTAGTTGGAAAAGGCATATACATATATAAGTAAACAAAAACACAATACATAAGACCTAAATAATAGCTACTCTATTTTTTTAGCTTCTAAATATGTGACTTGCATCATACTAAATATTTTACCTGCTAACACTAAATATTTTATATACTCATACTAAATATCTTAATTGCATTACTTCTGAGGTTTTGCATGTGCATTATACCACACAGCTAACCTGCATTATCTTACTTAGCCCATATCACAATGTTATGAGGTAGGCATCATCATTTATCAATTTTACAGATGAAGACAGTTATACTTAGAAAGTTTAAACAATCTGTTCTAGATCACACAACCAGTAAGTGGCAGAACCAAGACTCAATACCAAATAAGTCTAATGTCGCAAACCCACTTCCACCAGCACTTTTATATACTGTACACTATCCCAGATCTCAAATCAGAAGCAGAATCTCCATTTCAGAAATGAGATTATAACATACATATTTCCTGTGCTACATTCCTTTCTTAAGGTGTTAACTGAAAATGCAAGGTTGATTAGAACAATTCTTTACTCAGCATTTGGTCAGTGGCAGGAGATACTTGCTAATGAGTTTTCATATGCTAGTCTGCCATTTGGGCTCTCTAGCACTTTGCTTGTTTGGTAAAGACAACATTTTGCAGCACACAGTTCAGTGCATTGAAATATATGTGTGATTGCTTTTTATAGAGTTAAAATTTTAGAGATAGAGAGTATCACGGGCAGAAGGCAGATAAGTAAATGACTAATGATGGGAGAATAGATTAATCAAGTCAATCATTACATGAGTAATTTGATACTCACATTCAACTGAAAAGACAAAATTTTCTTCTTGTCATTTTCAGACACCATTCAAGTTAATTTTGAAAAGTTCTAAGGAAAAATATATAAGGGTTATAAATCTGGGTAAAGTAATCAAGGTCTAAGCGGTAAAAATAGCTCGAACTGTGATCATTTTTTATATTTCTTTGATACATCTTTGCCAATTAAAAGGTAACTAACATAATATGTAGCAATAACACAGAAAGCCAGAGTGAACAAGACTTCCTTTTATTCAACTTAATGCTTTTCATTTATTTGAAACGAATATATCTAAACACCATAAGTTGCTATTTAATACTTAAAAATTTACTACTACCTAGAATGAGTGCAATTCCTCAATTTTACACTACGTTTTATTTAAACAAGGTCACTCTATATCTCAACACAGGTAAAAGATAAAAATCAGCATTTCAACTTATAATGTTTTTGGAGATATCATATAATATTTCTTAAATAATAAAATATTGTCGTATAAAGTATTTGTACCTTGATCCCTCCTTTTAGAGCACCTGCAAAATAGACTTCATGCCTTACTACAGCATTTTAGCAATTAGAATAGAAGATATATTCAGTTCCTTTCATTTAGAAGGAAATAATATTTCATTTCAAGTTATCAGTGTAGAGAAACTATATTTGCAATATGATCAAATATATCATCTATCAAGCACAATCATCAAGCTATATAAGCCATGAAATTGGAGTAAATCTGTCTTCTGAAACAGAAAAAGGAAATATAGAACTATTCTTATATATTACCTACTTATATTGGCACATGTGTAATGCAGAGAAGGCATTGTTAATTCTGGGATTTTCTACATATTTCAGTGCACTTTAATCTTTTTTCACTTATCAAAAGATCTGAAGTTCTGATCACTGGGTCTACAGAAATATATTGAGTTAACCATTTTGACTCAAGTGAAAAAACTATATAGAAATTAGGTTGCCTTGGATGCACAATCTAGGTTAGTACATTGGAATAAGTTTTGTACTTGAAGCATGCTAGCAACCTATAAATGGAAGCATTTCTCTGTACATCCGATTTCAATATGCACAGAATTTTGGGGCAATGCAAGATTAAAAAATATGACTCAATGTATTAAATGAATAGAGGGATAGGTTAAATATCTCCCATAGTATCTCATGGCTAACACATATCAGTGTGAGAGTTCAAATTTTATATACTTTCCAGAAAAAGGAATTTGTATTGGAGGTTTTTATTTTGTGTTAAAACAATTATTTTTAATTGTAACAAAATTTAAATTGTAGGAGGGTGGCACAAATATTTTGAATTGTTCAAAGAATTTGATGATTTCATTTGAAAAATTATGGTCATCCACTTGGCACAGAAAATAATTTGGATTATTTTTCCAAGTGTCCTGCAGTCAAAAACCCAAGAATATAGAGATATTAAAGTAAGCTCTAGACAAAGGTTGAAGATGGTTTCCATAAGGTTAAAAGGATCTGTTGATGGGACAATCTTAGTAGGTCAAGTAAAGACATACTGTAATGGTCAGGAAATGTCCATTAAATCAATAGACACCATTGACCAAGATAATATAAATCTAACATTTATTGATCCCTTTTTATGTGACAATTATAAAGTGCTTTATATGCATTATCACATTTAAAACCCTAATAACATTCTTAGGTGGTGAGTACTGCCCCATTATTGTCATTATAGATGAGGTAATTAACACTAAGAGAGATTAAATTTAACGGGACAGAAAAATAGATAAACATTTACATTGCCCCGTCTGCTTTCTAAGGAGGATGATTGCTTTCTTAACATTATCTCACAAAATGCTTAACTCGGCTTTGCTCTCCTGGGTTGAGTACTGAGGTGAAGTCTGAGGAAGAGACTTGGAGAAGCAAGAGAAGGATAAATTGCTTTATACGAGATCAAAGCAACACAGAAGAGTGGACAAGAGGGAATTCACAGGGTTTGAAAGCAGAGAGTAGCAGTCCTTTGGAAAGGAGATGCATTGAGGGAAACTGAGAGGAGTGTGGGAAGAGCCACCAGTGTGGAAGCTTCCGTAAGAGGTGGAAGTTTTGACAAAAGGGCAGTCATGTTCCAGCAGGGTTTTCAGGATGATTTGGGATATAAAGTATCTGACGTCATCTCCTCAATATTATACGAAAGGCCTAACAAATTTTTCAATGCTTTGCAGTAAGTTAGGATCTTTGTTTACACATTTACTTGAGATTTTGTTTAAAGAGACTCCAGTTAAGGCTAGCTAGAATGGTCCATTCGTGGTCAGTTTCATGAGGAAATTACCCAAATTCACACAAATAGTAAGTACTAAATCTGGAATTCGATATCATGTCTGTCTAACTTCCAGCCTCTACTATTAATTATCTTCTTATATGGGTTTTGTCTCCCAAGAATTTCTTTATTTTTCTGGAGAAAACCATCTGCTTTCTTTAAAGAAAAAGCTGTGTCCATGAAGTTAAGCAATCGAGGACACAAACAGCCACCACTGATGCGGCCCCACTCACCACTAGATTATTAAATTATTAAAATGTATTAAATGATACACTACTTAAAAACACCTCAAATACTTCCTGTTAGCATTGCATTATACTAAAAATTACTTAAAGTTACAGATTTTATTAACAAATTACAATTTTTCCAGCTGGGGCAAGACTTTTGACATAGGAGGTGGGAATTCCTCCCTCTGTACCCAAGGGAAATAAATTCCAGATCTGGATAAACAAAATACATATTTGACAGTCAATGCAAATTCAAGGCAAAAATAGATAGTCAAATGAATAAATGTGGAAAACCTACACCAGGGGAGGCAAGGGGACTTCAGAAAACCCTTAGAGAATCAAAGAACATGAGCACAGTCTTTAAAGATAATCAGGAATTTTCCATATGAAAGGGTAATTGTACAATATCAGAGGGGCAGAGAAAAAAAGAAAGACACTTGTAAAAATTGCAACATTTTTTAAGACAAATGATAAACTCAATTTCTCTTTCTCTGTTGGTAAACTTCTTTGTATTTGAACTCTAGATTTAGCTACAGTTACTTTATTTATCTGTCTTGCTTCCTTATAAATGTTGTGGGCACTCTGAATAACTGTGGCTATTTATCCAAAGAATTCGTGTTCACCATGTTGTATGCAGCTGCAGAGAAATCCAAAATACTGAAGCATGTTTATTTGCATTCATTTTTAATCAAACAAAACAGCTAATGAATAAATAATCTTAGGTAAGAATTACTAGTAATTTAACAATTCTATGAGACATTTTATGGTTTTTTAAACTTTTCAACGTTTTGCCATCTCCCATTCAACCCTATGTCTCAAACAAAGATTTGTTTTATCAGAAATTTGTTTAATTTTCTTTATTTGAAACATTTTTCATGAATATATGGTCTGCAAACTGGAGTCATTTTGAAATTGTATCAGAATTCTCAGACCATAATTTGTCTTGATGTTTGTGCTTGGGCTTCCCAGAGTATTAAGTTTTTCAAACTAAGAGAACTTGACATGTTTCCTTCTAAAATCAATTTGATTTAGAATTAACTCTCTCAAAGTTCCTATTGGTAACAGTGATGCTTTCTATGCTGGTCTGTGCATGGCTGCTTTAACAGCCAGGGAGTACAAGACGACTCCTCACAGCCCTTTGGCTTTCTTTGGTCCACAAAATAGAAGTTTATGCTCATGTAGCATATTCATATTTAACCTCTCTTCTAAATCAATTTAGCTATTTCTACATATTTCAAAAGTGTCTGCTTTTCATAAAACTTTTTGAATTTTCTTTGTCCAGAAATATGCAGTACAACACTATCAATTCTCACCACACCCCCCCAAAATCAACTGGTATGTAGTAAATTTCCTTGGAAAGACAGGTATTCAATAAATTATGTTGATTTATTGTTCTTTTCAATTGCACAATGTTTATGGTAACCAATTCCTTATGGTATTTTGAGAGCAGAAAGGAAAATTGTGCCTTTATAATTTTTTTAAGAATGAGTCTCTTCAGTCAGATCATGATTTGGATCTAAACCAACCAGAGAGCAGTGGAAGAAAAGTGTTCTCATTTGCATGTCCAGAGAGATACATTCCTTTTACCAGCCTGTAGTCAGAGGATAAAATCATAGTCAAGACATCTTTGCAGAAAACTAGCAATATTAGGTACATTTTTCTTGTCTATAGAAATCATTGGAACACACAAAACTACTGCTTGTAGTTTCAACTCTTTCAAAAAAAATATATGTGTATGTGGTAGATGGTGTATGGGGGTGTGCGTGTGTGTTAAACTTCAATTGAATCAATTTGTTTTCTTGCCATCACCAGCACAATAATTAGCACTTGTATAAGCAAATTATATGAGGCTATGAGTTTAGGAGGGGCAACAAGCATTCAGTCTTTGGACAATCTATCCGATTGTTCTTGGTAAAGGATCAAACTATACAATTAAGGTGTTTCGAAATACTGAAGTGCAGCCCACCTTCAAGAGAAGGGAGTAGGCTAAGTTCTCCTTCCTGAAAAAGGAAGTATCTTTCTGTATTATGTTGAATTCTTCTATAAAGATTTCTTCCATTTACTTATTTATTCATTAGTTAATTTATATCAGTGTGGATTCATGTATATTTATTTTTAACTTTGGGTTATAATCCAATACTGTGCTGTTTATTTACTATTTGTTCTGTTGCTAAATTTTTCTGGCTTGTCCTTGTGAGAACTCTTTCATAGCTGGCTCCCTGTGCGCCTTTGATGTGCCTTCATTTTTGTGTTCTTTCAACACCTCCTTACTTTCTATACTACATGATACCCAAGACTCATCATATGTTTTCTCTGCCACAGTGCTAGAATTAAATTGAATTTTTAATTTCTTAACATAATTCGGTAGAGCTCAAGGCTTCATTCCACAGAAGCTGTGGTCTCCTGTTGTCCTGAGGTCATCTAGAAAAGGATTTTTGTCTCACTGAGTCACATCATTCCAAGCCTGACTCAAAGTTCTCATAAACTTTATTATCATCTTATAATATCTAATCTCCTCTCAGTTTAAATGTCTTTCTGTCTCACGAGAACCCTTCGTATCAGTCAGGACCCAGAAGGAAGCATATATCGTGCTCGATCTTGTCGTTTGAAGAGATATTGATAATGGGATTATTTATAAAGTGTGTGCAAGGTGTAATGACGTAAAATGCAGTGCCCTAGGCCTAGTAAGCTGTCATTCTAAGCCTTTAAGGCACAAGTGGAGGCAGCAGTTACCAAAACTGAAGAAAATGACTATGCAGGTAAAGGTTCCAGAGAGGAAGAATGTGGTCAGCCCATTCTTCTGACCTCTGTTTCCTTGCACTTCCTGTATTTATCTTCTGTCTAATGTCATCACTAATTTCACATGCAAACTGGGATCATGCTCAACATTGCATTACTGAAGAGTCCAGATGATATACATTTTATGTTTCAAATGAAGAAAAAACACTGAAGATAAAACAATGCTGTGATAATAGCAAAATTTTGAAAATTGAAACTTGTGACATAAATCCTGATCATTAACGGCTATTTCCCTTTGAGAAAATAAGATCTGTTCTCCACTTTGGACACGGGGAAAGGCCAAAACTTTCCATTTATTTATGTATTTATTTAGACAATTTGTACATTTAGCAGATCTCAATTATAATTTAATATAATTTAACAATATGGCTCCTTGTTATGCATATAATTGGGGATATCATAATTTTCTTTGGAATTGTGCCTCCAATCTACCACACTCTTTCAGGCAATTCCATTTTAATTACTAGTTGTGTATGATAGGTAATTTTTATTTTTCTCTCTTTGGATTCTGAAGAAAAATGGAGCCCTTAACTCCTCAGATTGCTGAGAAAAATGGCTTATGAAAATACACACAATCATACACATTGTCTTGGATGTCTTTGCAAAGATGGAAGAAAGGAAAAGCTCTGCTTCCTTCCTTCTTGTGTATCCTGAACTTTTTATTTTTTTGAGACAGAATCTGGCCCTGTTGCCCAGGCTTGAGTGCCAATGTGTCAGCCTCGCTCACAGCAACCTTAAACTTCTGGGCTTAAGTGATCCTTCTGCCTCAGCCTTCTGAGTAGCTGGGACTACAGGCACGTGCTACCACTGCCAGCTAATTTTTTCTATTTTTAATAGAGACGGGTTTCACTCTTGCTGAGGCTGGTCTTGAACTCCTAACCTCAAGGGATCCTCCCACCTCAGCCTCCCAGAGTGCTAGGATTACAGGTGTGAGCTACCTCACCTGGCCATAAATTTCTGAAAAAGTGAAAATTTAAGGGTTGTAAGTTCATGAGTCACCTTCTGATAGCCTCTGTGGTACCACAGTCAATGGTCACATTTTTATTATCTTACTCAGCTTCAGGCATCTTTGACCAACTTGGCTTCTTCCAACTTTTTCAGTCTTTATTTATGTGTCTTTCTTCATACCGCAGTCTCATGATCATGCCTCAGTCTCCTTGGCTGACTCGTCTTACCCTTCTTAAACTCTTAGAGTTGAAATGTTCCAAAGCTCAGGACTATTCCTTCATCTCAATCTACATTCTCTACCTAGTTGATTTCATCTGATCCCATGGTTAAAATTTGATTAAATAATTGTCATTGTTATCTATTTACAAATGACTCCAAATTTTATCTCCCATTTCCGACTTTTGACTCTCTATAGGGAAGGAATTTAGAAAGAAAGGGAGGAAGAGGAGAGGGATGGACAAAAGATCCATTTTCCCTACCCAGTCTGTCTCACTGGGTATCCATCCCCTAATAATGGCTGTATTATTTTCTCACAGAGCACTTTATTTCTCTCATAGGTTTTTCCCAAGTGTGCATTTACTTATTTGTTATTGTCTGTGTCTTCAACTAAACTTTATCAGCAGAGTCCAAGCAGTGTTCAAAGCTGTATTCAAGCATACAACACAGTACCTGGCAGTAGTGAATGTTCACCCAATATTTCTAAAGTACATTAGTGAATATAACATAGTCCATGCTAAAGAAGGAGAATAAACAAAATGAAATGGATTGGAAGAACAGGAGCATGTATCCCAACATATTTGTTGCTCTCGGGTTGCCTCTTTTCCCAAGTTTTTGCCATGCTCACCTCTGTCATAAGTCACATTCCCTCAAAGTCTAAAATTGACCACATGGGAACTCTTTCTTATAGCTTATAGAAATGAGGGCAAGTCTAGAAGTCACAACCAGGTCAAATTATACAATTGCACTGATCTACCTTTGTTAGCTAATACTGACTTTTTTTTTTCTTTTATCATTTTGCCCTTTTATATTCCCTACCCTGGTCCTGTACTTAATTACTCATTCTTAAACATTCATAAGAACTCATTCTTCCTGCATCTTCCCTCTGATCTCTCTTATATATTGAATCTTAAAATATATCCCTAAATAATAAAATGCATACGTAACTCACACTTTTAACAAAAGCTTCAATGGTTCCCAAAGACGCAGTGAATAAATACATAAATATGGACATTCAAAACATTTCATAATGTGACTATTCTTCAGTTCTACCTCACCTCTCTTCCTACAAATACCAGGCGTATTATACACCTGCTGAATACTTACTGTTCCCTGGTAACACCCTACAATTTCCAACCTACATATCACTGTTCAGATTTTATTTCTGGAAGGAATCCCTTTCTACTCAAATACTTCTACCAGTGCCCTTCAACATTGTCAATTCCAGTTAAAATACCACAGGTTCTTTTAAACCAAAGGCTTCCTTGAACCTTAAAACCTGCCTCTGATTTACATAACCATCCTTTTCTCTGAATGAGACTCAGGCATGTAGTCTTTGTTTCAACTAAGCTGCTTGCTCTGAACTACCACATACTCTGCCTTAAATCAGTTCCTAATTTGTGCAGCTTCTGACTTTGTGTGTGTCTCACCTTGTACTTTGGGCCTGGTTCTTGACACTGCTCCTCTGGATTTGATCTTTTGCAGCTTGTGCCGCCACCTTTCAGAATTTTTTTCTGACTATGCTACTTGAGACTGTTCTGGGTAAATACTGCAGTCATCGCATTCAACTCTGTGACTTTATACCCCAGGGTAAGCCTTCCCATGTGGAATCGTTGTCCCTGAACCATTTCTAGGCTCTGTAATCTTAGTTGTCTTTGAATTGCCAAAGCATCACAGTCTCTGACAAAATTAATAGTTATTGAATGAATGGATGCATAAATAAATGAAACTCTTAGTTTGACTTAATCCTCTCCGTGTTCGTTTCCTCATTTTACTTTGATTTGTTCTTCCTGATAACACTTACCATCGCCACCCTATGACTTTTGCTATACAAACCTGTGCTGGCAACTGTCTTCTTCACTAGACGGTGAGCCTCCCTCTGGACAGGGAACAAGAAGGCAGACAAAGCACATGTGAATTGTTTTCTTCTTCTACTGGCACAGTGCACAGCATGTCAAAGGTGTGAAAGAACAATTTGTATTGAATTCATTATGGAAATTTACACACAATACTACATAGAAAACTAAATTTGCATGATATGAATAGGCTTTCCCTGTTGATAGAACAGTTTATCCAATAATGGTTTTAATTGAAAGTAAAACAAGCCATTGGTTTTATGTATTTAGTAGGTGATTTTGATTTTCATCCAGGTGATTTACTGCCTTTCTCACCCACAGGCAAGACAGCACAGTCTCTCATCTGGGCTGTCTCCACTTCCACTCTTCCACTGTTATCTCTTCTCCACAGAACAGTACAGCCAGATGTACTTTCAATAACTAAAAGGTGTCACATCACTTCTGTGCTCACACCCCTCCATTGGCTTCCCCGCTCCTTCAGAAACATCTGAAGTTCTTACCTGGCATCATCTCCCCACAAGCTCCACCTCATACCTGCTCTCTAGCCACACCGGAATTCGCATCGCTCCTTGAATCTGCTACTCTGATAATTTTAAATTCCCTTCTGAAAATCTCTTAGCATTCTCACTCTCCAGAATTCTCTTTCCCCGGAATCCTCTCGGTTTATATCCTTCTTTGATTTAGGTTTCTGCTGTCATTTTACTTCATCAAAGGGGCCAACTGTCTTCTATCTAGATAGAGGAGCTTTCCGACCACTCTCTCTAAAGTGGCATTCCAGAATTCCTCCATCTCACTGTTAAGTCTGTTTATTTTTCTTCATAGCAATTATCACCAGCTGGTATAATATATATTTGTTTATTTTTTATTATCTGTCTGCTCCTACTTAAATTTAAGCTTCATAAGCAAAAATTTGATTTTGCTTGCTGATATTTCCTCAGCAACTAGAGTTCCTGCACTATTTGGGCTAACGGTTTGCCTAGTTAATGAACTGTCTACTGCGAAAAGATTAAGCATTTTCACTGCATCTTTGGAAATATAATAGGTAATAAATATTTGTTAAATATAAGAATAAATGGAAATTAATGTAACTTTGGATGTAGAAGCCAATGATCATATCATCATGAGACCATGTGTATATTAACTTCTGTAACATAGTCATGCCTGCTCACCCTTTTCTGTGTATACTTTTCATAGTCACCACATATTATCTATGTCTGTGTAGAGTTAAGTTGAGCCATGCTATCCAACATGGCACACTATCACCATACTATTAAGAATCTAAAATGTGGCTAATACGAGTGCAGATATGCTATAAGTATGCCACTTAAATGCCCAACTAAGTTTGAAGACTTCATACGGAAAAAAATACAAAATGTCTCATTAATGGCTTTTTATGTTTATTATACACATAGAAATACTAATATGTTGAATATATTAGATCAAATAAAATATATTATAAAATTAATTTTACTTTTTTATTTTTACCTTTCCTAATGTGGCTACCAAGAAATTTAACATGATATATGTGGGTCACATTATGTCTCCATTGGATGATGCTGATACAGAGCCTTTGTGCAAAATCAAGCTCCTAGAGGAAAAATTGCTTACAAGGTGCTAGAGCACAGTTGCATTAAAGATGCAAAATACATTTGATTTTATGAAACCACTAACTTAAAGACAATCTACCATTTACATCACAAAGTGTTTGTCTTTAATAATCTGTCACGCTTATTTTAGCAGACAATGAGAACTATCTTAACTTTTCATGTTTCTATATTTCTTCTGTTTTCATATTTTCTAGCCTTTGCTGCTAAAAAAAAAAAAAAAAAACCTCAAAATCAAATTTAACTCTTTGTCCTGAGTTTCTGATCATTTCCCTCTTTTTCTTTTTGTGATTTCTAATTATCTTCTAATATTTTAAAAAATATTTTATGCATAGAGGCATGCCATCTGTGTACCTCTTTTAGGAAATAAATAAAAATCTTAACTTATTACTAATTAATTTCAATTATTATAATTAATGTTCCTCTATATCATATAGTGAATATTTATTATTATAGTGAACATTTATAATTAATTTCAATTATTATAATTAATGTTCCTCTATATTATATAGTGAACATTTATACATCATGTAGTGAATATTTATAAGTTTCTCTCATTTAATTACTACAATGAACCGTCTGAAATATTCATAGGAAAAGAAACTGAGGCCTTGAGAAGTTCAATATATTTCAGCATGTTTGTGGTAAATTATAGATGATATAGATGGTAAATCACTATCCCTAACAGAGCCAGCCCTGTCATTACAATGCAACATTAGGCTGATTCAACTTTTCTGGCTAGCTACATTGCAAGGATTTGACTGAATCCAGGATATCAACACAGCATAAAGACTCAGTTGTTATACTTTAAACAACTTCTATTGTTGTTTAATTTGCTAATAACTATGAGATGTAATTTCCTGTGTTTACAGGAAGGCGTCTTGGCACCAGAGATTTTTGCCTTAGCAGAAGTTTAAAATAGTTCCCTATTCACTGCTTGCATCACCTCAATTACTGCCTACACGTGAAATCTGCAGAGGAAAGCACAAAGTTCCTGTGACATCTTGACATTCTCAGGGAAAGGCACATTTGAGGTCCTGAGCGTTGGTATTATATGTGGCATTTGTACAAAGATACACTTTAAAATTCCCTCTTAAAGCAGAACCAAGTCCTGATAATAGAGTGAGTTTACCAGGCTGCCTTACCGATTAGTGCTGGAATGTCAATGTTAACTGAGCCCCCCCAAGGGAGATGAACAGTGCTTTATATTTATATTACCCCTTTCACACAGAAGATCTTCAAATGCCTTACGAGTTTTATCTACAGAGATCACTCACCCACTGCTGACATGCAGGCACCTGTGGGGTCAAATATGACAGCTCCACAGCACAACAGCATTTAAGAAGGAAGGTGGAAAAATAACTTCTCAAGTGAGAACGGCAGGAACAATTTTATGTGGGAAGAAGGCAATTACACCCTTGGAATTTAGCCAGTGTGCATGTTCATACTCTTCTTTTTACTGATTCCTGGGTCTGACTATATTAGGTCAAAAACCTTTCATGCAGGGGTGGTGACTTCTTCGAGGCTCCATATGTAGCCTTTATTTGCTTAGCCAATGTAAATGTTAATAAAATAATATGCAAATAAAATGCATCCTGTGATCTTGTCCTTATATTGCTGACCGGGGTCTGAGCGTTACATTACAAGTAAATGCTGTTCCTGTCCTTTGTTCCAGAAGTGACCACTTGTTTGAAATTATCACTTTGTTGTTAATAAAAGTCCTGTCATAGCCACCTCAGGTTGCCTTAGCAGCCATGCAAAGAGGTCCATGCCAGGGGTAAAACTGCTTTGTAAATAATCACCACTTGTCCAAGGGGCACAGATGAAAGCCAGCTCTTAGTCATTTTAAATAACCTGTTTATACAGTTAACTTCCCTCCTGCTGTGCAAAGGTTACATATTTTCCACTGTAATTTTGGATTTCTTTTTATTCCTTTACTTTCTTGCTCATGGAAAAAATAGTTTTTGATGAAGCCCAAAAGAAAAGGGAGCTCAATTATTGATCAGAGTAGCTGATTGCAGAATAGAGAAGTATATTTCATAAGATTACATTTGAGGTGTTTTTAGTTGATTGATTCATTATTTTCGCAAGCACAAAGGAGAACTCTGGGAAAGCTCAGCTCTGTCTTTTTGAAGCCTGGGGAAAGTCGTGAGAAGCTGTGTTGAACTATTCTGTTGTAGACTAGTTGAAAAGCACAGTGGAAATGTTTTCTTTCAAAATACGTATTTGTTTTTAGCTTTTCCCAAAAAAGTTTTTAAACATTTGCCAAGGCCTCCCTTGATGAATTAATTTATTATAAAGAGCCATGTACAACTTCAAAACAGAGGTTTGAATGCAGAACTTTAATATTTATAAAGGGCAAAATTACACATACACGCTCTTACACACATGCACAATCACACACACACACATGCACACACAGACTTATACCCAGCCTTGAAACATGTTCTATCTAAATCTGCTTGAGCAGATTGTCTCTCATACGTCCAAATTGATTCCAGTTGCAATATCTTTACCATTTTCCTCTTTCACTGAATATCATCAGAAGCAAAGGAAAAATTGAAATCTTTGGGTTTACTTATAAGATTACATTATGCCTGATCATAAATTATGCATCTGTGGATAATTGTGTGTGTTTATGTGTGGATGTATGTGTTGGTGACATTAAACTATTCATTTATGTTTATTTTTATAAACTCAGTTTTTTTCACAAGCCCTCAATTGTCTTTCCTATCCGTATATTCTTTTTTAATCTTACTGGGACCACTCGGGTCATTACACACACATAAACACACAAACACACACACAGATCAGGGTGTCTCAAAAGAATCTTAGGACAGATTTAAGCTTTAATAACTTCAGAAGCATAGATACTATACAATTATTAAAAATATATATTTTGAAGGTTTAATTATTTGAATTTCTTTCCATCATTTTATTTTGCGAATTTTGAATAATCAGTCATTAATTTAAATTTTTGTTCCAGTCGGTTGGCCATTTTCAATCAGATAGACTGAAACAAAAAGTCAAATGTACATCATTATATATGTACACATTTTAATTACCGTCAATTTCTTCCCCTTAACACCTTCAGTCCACTTAGATTCTCCCTGTCCAACTCTCATCATACTGATATGGTGCAGAATTTTAACTTGGGGTTATCATATATGGTATATACATTCATTTTTTTCTTTTTGTGTGTGTGTTTTTATTTTTCTTAAGTGGTCCATTTGCTCATTTGTTCATTTTTTGCTTTAGATAACAATAAATTTTACAAGATATTTTATTATATTTAATGTAACCACATTTCTCTTAATGCATCTTTTGTATTGTTTCTCTTTTTTTTAAGTACTTTTTTCAAAAGTTGTTATTGTGGGATTTTGTGTGACGAACCCTCTGAGATACTGTACATGGAGAATATTATTTGATTGCTGCTATGGTGTCTCATTAAAATGTCAGTTTGGCTGACTATAAAATGTTAGATTCAATTATTTTTCTTTAGTATGTTGAACAGTCTACTACTTCGTTTCTTGTATCCAATATTGTTCTTGATGCGTCTGATGTAAGTTAAATACTTATGTTGTAAGTGATATCCTCTTTTTCTCTGAAAACTTTGAGAATTTTCTTTTTGTACTTTTTCTCCTTTCATATAATTCTCCTGGAGCCCTTTCAATCTGATATCTTTCATCTTCTTTTCATTCTGATAAATTTATCTCCATAATTTCTTTAAAGAATTCATTCTTTACATTTTAATATTTTCCCTTTCTTAGGACTCCTGATGTTGGTACTTTTATTCCTGTCTTTCCTATCTTTTAACTTTCTAAAAATACTCATCTATGCCTTTTTCTTTCCTGCTTTTGTCTTGGGAAATTCCTCAAATTAATCTTAAGAGATACTAATTCATTATTTTATTTTCCAAAATATTTTCATTTAAAAAAAAACCTGAACTTTTATGTTTTCATAGGTAAATTTTATAATTGATCCTTTTTGGTTATTGCTTGTTCCTTTATAACTTTGCTTAAATTTTTACATGCTTACTCTGCTTATTTGAAAATTTTGTCCATATTTGACTGTTATATCTGATGATATTACTTTTCTAGTTTTTTAGGATTTTTGAAATGGACATATTCCTCAGATACTTGTCATCTTGATCTCTGAATTTTTAGGCCCTAAGTGATTCCTACACTTCCCACCATTTCTTCTACTTTCAGCTCTATCTTCGTCTTGTTTCCAAAAGTATCTTGCAGAAAAGTTCTTTTGTCTTTTAGGGAGTCTCCAATATAAATCAAGGTTTCCTCTCAAATTTCCCCTCTGTTAGCTTAAGATTGAGTGTTCTTGGCTTGACTAAGTGATCTATCACCCATCCATCTGCTTTCCAACTTCCAGGAGTTTGTTGCCATTTTCTCTTCTTATTCTCTCTGATAGTGTATGTTTAATTCTTTAAAAAAAATACTCACATTAGTAGGGTTTGGGGAGGTAGCAGAGATAATTACTGGTTCATTCTACTACCTTTATTTAAAAATCTTTATGTTCGACTTTCAAATACCTTTTTTCAATTTCCCATTCATGAATTCTACTTTGTCTTCCCGTTAGAAAGATAATTGCGTTAGCTCTTGAGATTTTTTAACATTTGTATTTGGGACTTATTACAATGTCTTCTCTTACAGGTCTTATAACCCCTAGTGAAATGTATTATTATTTATCTCTATGCCTTTAAACAAAGCTTAATTAATGCACATCATCTTATAAATACTAATTTGCTTCTCAGTCCTAAAGACACCAAGAGAAACTAATGTAATTTATACTTTAACCTTTGGCACAAGTTATGTATGTTCAACAATAACAATAACAATACCACCAGAATGAAGAGAATAGCAGTTCCCTTTTTATGCTCTCCACTCTTTATCCCTTTCCTTTACCAACATCACTGTGTTGGCAAAAGTCATCAGGTTCTATTGTTAGAAAGACAATGCACATCCAGCTCCATGTTCATCATGATAAAATACACAAATCCATTCCTGGAATGCAGGGACATAATCTTTCTGTTGTGTGTACAGATATGACTGTGATTTTATCGCAGCGGTAATAGTGATGTCCATCAAAACGAAGAAATGTGTTTCCCTATGTGGGAAAATAATCCACCTAAAAATAAAGCTACTCTTCCCTGAGTGCAATAGCTAATTCCCATTCAAGTTAATGATATTGGTGCACATTGACCTAGAGCAGAGAAATCCTCTCTAATGTGAGTGCCTGTCAGGCTTATGTCTCTATTAAGTTAACCTACTGTCTTCTTTTGCCATATATTTAGTCTTTGTTAACTTAGATAATTTCCCTTGCTTTATTTCAGGATGAGAAATAGTGAATTCCCCAGTAAAGAAACATATGGAGACTAAGAGTGACTTAGGAATAAAATAGGAGGGTTTTAAAAGTGTTGTTGAAAAGTCTTTGTCCCGCTGGCATTCATCAGTGGTGGTTACTGCATTTAAGGCTGACAAGGTTTTGTTGGTTTTTTTTTTTTTTTAAGTTAAAAGTTGTATTAACGAGCAGTAAACTTCATATTTATCTCTCATTGGAAATTAAAAGCAACTGCTCAGCATTAAACAGTAAAATACTTCTTATATTTACCAGAGCTGTTAGAGGAAAGGCCTAATATCTAAGCAAAACACCTTTGAAAAGATGCTACTCAATGGGCTTTTAAGCATGCATTTAGCACTTGGTAAAATTTGTTTAGGTCTTTGTTTATCTTCTTTTATAACTCATATCACTGCATACCCTCTAAGGGCAAGTACTATACATTATATGGGCCTGTATGCCCTAGGACATAGCAGGCCATCTTGCATGGCATGGCAGTTGATTATTAATGAGAATACTGAGTGCCATGGTGGTACTATAGCCCTCAGAAAACAGCACAGAGCACCAATGTCTATACTAATGATAACTACAAAAGGTATGATTTGGCATTCATCTTTTCCAATAAGCATTCCTGGATTACTGATGATAGAAAATAAATGACTAAATTTCCCATACTCTCTTGTATCTAGGGTTCTAAATGCAAATTAAGCTTCACCATTTTCGTGCACTTACATGAGATTTGGAAAGTAGGAGTTAGATGGGGGTGCTCCTGCGACTTTGGCTTGTGCTATTTGCTCGCAGATTGACAGAGATCTGGAGTTTTCCTGAAGCAGCAATCCAGTGTCAGTGATTCGCTTCATGAGGGTCTCATGGTAGTAATGGCTGTGTGTTCAGGCCCTTCAATTATAGCTACGGCCCTTTTTTCTTATGGCTCATCTGATGCAGTGGTGACTTTCTGATCCCACACCTTCCTGTCTATGCAGTCTGAGTAGCAAGCTTGCTGTATCAGTTTGAGTTGTGGTTCTGTGATAGGATTCATTTCTGTAGCGCAGATGTGAGCACGCTCCCCCAACCCTTCAAATATTTTTGTGAGTATCTAATCTCTTGTATTAAATATGCTCCTGTGTAAAATAGCTGCACTGCTTTTTATTTCTGCTACTGATCCCTGAGTGATCAGTAATGCTTTCTAAATGGTTACTATGAGGCAGACATTGTAAAAAGTAATTTATGTAGATTATCTCTGAAATCATTAATATTTAATAGTTGAGAGAACTAAGGTCCAGAGGCCATATTTGCTAGTAGAGGGCAGAGCCATGATTGGAACCCGGCCACAGTCAGGCCACACCTGCAGTGAGACTCATTACGGAAAGTGCTGCAAGTAACTTGTGATTAATCATAGTTGAGATAACTAAACTTTTGAGTAATTTACTTAAAAATTTAAAAGTAAGTGATTGACTTTATTAGAACATTTCAGAGGCCATTGCTCTCATGTCAGGCTGACTCATGCTTTCTTGAAAGGAAGGTGAATGGGTGGAATTATAGCTATGGAAATGTGCGTAACCAGCAGTCTTAGTTATGCCACAACCGCTAGGGACATAAGATTTATGTGAATGTCATCTGGCATGTGTGTCCTAGTCAAAAAAGGTGAGAATTTCTGTTCAATACAAATGCTTCAATGTTGACTCAGGCGCGATCGATGTATTGTCTTCAGCTCACTTCACAGTTAATTATATGGTGAACAGCAGAGTAAGTTGGGTGCAAGTGTGCACGTGTGTATGTATATGTCTGTGTGTGTGTGTGTGTGTATTTCATAGGAATAAATATATGTGTATTTCCTGAAAGCAAGAATGTCAGAAGAACGTCAGGAAGAACGTCTGTTCACACGTCAGAACGATGCAAGAATTCTTGGTGGGAATTTCTCCAAATCCATGATTCAAAGATCTGGGCTTATTCCAACTGATGGGACTCCTATATTTAATACATCTTCAATACTTTCTCTATTCAAGCCGGCCAGAGGAGAAAGGAGCCTGGGTGTATTTGTTGATTGGTTGGTTTGTGAGCCAGATCTGAATGTGGCATACATTACTTCTTTCATTGCATTCACTACAACTCATATGTTCATAAATAACCACAAGAGAGTCTGGGACATCTG
>RJWJ010003089.1:0-93022 GCA_004363605.1 Indri indri | reverse complement strand
GATAATTCTCAATGAGCTTGCATTATTTTTTTCTAAATAAATCAAAATATTTTTCTATTACTACTACTGAATAGCAAGGCTCTTGAATAAGTCATCCAACCTGACCACTTCTCTTAACTTATCTGGAATAGGCGGATTTGATAAACTCTAAAATCCCTCAAGCTTTAAAATTTACTATAATTTAAATTAAAAATTCAATCGGGAGGGATTTTGCACTATATTAAATTATGTATGTTAATTAATTTTGTAATAATTATGAAAGCACAAGAAGAGTGTATAAAGAAGCTTTATTTTTTTTGCAATTTCTGGAACAGTGGTTTATAATTTTAGAATCAGTAGAAGAAAACTATTGAACTAGGAACCGTAAATATTTGTACTTACTGTACAGATACAAATAAACTGTTTTTTATACATTAAGTTATTGGGTTAATATAAATAAATAATAATTGTTTTTTTCTGTTAATATTTAATATATCCATACTTTTAATATTCAGATAAATCAGGTGTTTTTTTTCCTAGCTATACAGAATCTAATGCTATCTTTAGTACAATGTTAAACTTAATGAATAGTGTTTATAGTGGTAAGAATCTTACCAAGAACAAAGGCTCATTCTCTTTACTGAAACTTGGTTTTGTCTAGTCTCAGAATGACTGAGTCAAAATGTTACATACTTGATATGAAAGAGAAAAGTAATCTGTCATATTACGTTGAACTATCGCCTTTAAATTCAGTGGAATAAAGGCGTGTTCATAGCTTATGCAACAATGAAAAAAAAAAAAAAAAGAGCAGAAAGGGGCATAAAGTGCTCCTTCCAAGCAGGAGAAAGAGGCCAAGAGAAGTGAGTCATCAGAGGTCACCAATAAACAAATGTCCACAAACCAGTCGGAAGATATTCAGTAGCCTGCATATCTAGTGCCAAGGTGGAAAGATCTATTCCATTGCTCTAAGATTTAGGAAAGTTTTTTCTTACATCAGCATTTATTCCCAGTGCTTATGTGAACACATATTCTCAATGCTTACATTTATGAATATCAAAGAAAATATGAATAAAATTGATGCTGAAACAAACATATCTCATTCTAGCAATAATAAAAGATTTTGTGGCCAGATGGGCTATTTGAAAAAGAAGACCAATTCAAATCAGGAGATTGATTTCAAATAAAAATTCAGCTTTTATTATTTAATAATTACCTGTAAAATTTTAGGGAATATTCACTTTTTTGTCAATTATGTTCTAATAAAAAAATAATAAAAATTTAACCCAAAAGAATTTGAACACTTCAAACTTAAAGGTCACAAAAATTTAACAGATTAAAGTTGTCCTCTTTCTCTCTCTCTCTCTGTGTAAGTAATGTCATTTTATCTTTTACTTCTTTGCTGTGAGGCAGACATTATATTCTCTATTTCATACATGAAACAGAATCATGTATAAAATCATGAATCAAAAGAAAATTCTAGTGAACTAAAATCTTATTCAAATTATAAAGCAGATAGGTGAAAGAACTAATATTGAAATCTGGATATTCTGATTGAACTGTGTCATGTTCACTCTATACACGCTGAACTTCAATGACAATGTATCTAAGGAAAATTTGAGATAAATCAGGTTTTAGGCACCCCTAAAATATACAGCACAATATTCTATTTTATTTCAATTGCATTAACATCTAATAATTAAATATATACTTCTTGAGCTTAAAATATCTCAGGATAACTATTAATAAATATATTTTAATAAAATATATTAAACCATTTCTTGGGTCAGATACTGTGATGACTTTTATATGCATTACTTTATTTAAACATTATAGTAATTGCAAGAGATAAAAATTATTATTTCTCCTCTTCTGGATAGGAAATTATATAGTACAGGGTAATTTTTTAAATGCCTAATATCACAGTTTTTAATTGGCAAAATGAGATTAGAACACAGACTTTAAGTACCAAGACGGATGCTTTTAACACTAAATGCTGTATTTTTTTAGTGCAAGTGGAGCTGATTATTTTAGGCAATATTTTAACAAATCCTTACATGTTAGCTCTTGAATCATACTTGGTTGACTTCTATCATTAGCTAACTATAAATTTTTCATCTAGTAGGTGTGAAATAAGTACCATTTATAAGTTAAAATTGATGTAATTAAGATTAAAGTTCATCCACAGCTCAGTTTGAGTTTTCTTTTTAGGGTTTATTTAAAAGTTTATAAGTAGGTATGAAAAAATGAAATTCATTAACTGTTCAACTAGAAAACAGTACTGTTAAAGACTAGAAAAACATATTTTGTAATATGCTATAAAATCAGTACAGCAAAAGCAATACACAAAAATCAGTAGTGTTTCTATACACCAATAATGAACTGGCTAAGAAAAAAATCAAGAAGACAATCCCAATTACAATAGCTACCAAAAAATTAAATACCCAGAAATAAATTTAACCTAGGAGGTGAAAGATCTCTACAAGAAAAACTACAAAACATTGATGAAAGAAATTACAAATGGAAAGACATGTCATTCTCATGGATTGGAAGAATTAACATCGTTAAATGAATATAATGCCCAAGACAATCTACAAATTTAATGCAATCACTATCAAAATAACCAATATCATTTTTCACAGAAATAGAAAAAAATAATCCTACAATCTGTATGGAACCCAAAAGGAATGTGAATAGCCAAAGTAATCCTGAGCAAAAAAGACAAAATACCACCTGGCATCATACCACCTGACTTCAAAATGTATTACAAGGTTATAGTAACCAAAACAGCATGGCATTTGTATAAAAACAGACACATAGACCAATAGAACAGAATCCAGAATCCAGTAATAAATCTACATATTTACAGTCTATTGATTTCCAAGAACGTGACAAAAATATATACATCAGGGAAAGGATACTCTCTTGAATAAATGGTGCTGGAAAAATTGAGTATCCATATGCAGAAGAATGAAACTGTACCCCCATCTCTCACCGTATACAAAAATCAACTTAAGATGTATTAAAGACTTAAATTTAATACTCAAAACTATAAAACTACTAGAAGAAAAAACATAGGGAAAATATTTCAGGACATTAGGAAAAGATTTTTATGGCTGAGACTTCAAAACCACTAACAACAAAAACAAAAATAGACAAATGAGACCATATTAACCTAAAAAGTTTCTGTTTAGCAACGGAAACAATCAATAGAGTGAATAGACACCTGCCAAATGGGAGAAAATATTTGCAAAGTATCCATCCAACAAGGGACTCATATCTAAAATATACAAGGAACCCAAACAGCTCAGTGATAAAATAGCAAATAATCTTATGAAAAAGTGGGCAAAGGACATGAATAGACATTTCTCAAAAGAAGATAAATGGCCAACAGCAATATGAAAACATGTTCTACATCACTAATAACCAGGAAAATACATATCAAAATCACAATGAGATATCATCTTATCCCAGTTAGAATGGCTATCATTAAAAAAGACAAAAAATAGCAGATGCTGGTGAGAATGCAGAGAAAAGAGAATGTTTTTACACTGTTAGTAGGACCGTAAATTAGTACAGCCACTAAGAAAATAGTGTCGAGATTTCTCAAAAAATTAAACATAGAACTACTATATGATTCAGCAATTCCACTGCTGGGTATCTATCCAAAAAAATTTTTTTAAAAATTAGTACATCAAAGAGATACCTGCATGTGCATATTTATTGTAGTCCTATTCACAGTAGCAAAGATGTGGAATCAACCTAAATGTCCATCAATGGATGAATGGATAAAGAGAATGTAGTGTATATATACATGATGGAATAATATTCAGCCATAAAATATGAAATAATGTCATTTACATCAGCATGGATGGAACTGGAGGTCATTATGTTGAATGATATAAGCCAGGCACATAAGGACAAATATCGCATGTTCTCACTCATATGTGGGAGCTAAAAACGTTGATCTCACTAGGTAGAGAGTGAAATGATAGATAACAGAGGCTGGGAAGTGTGTATGGGTGGATGGGGGATAAAGAGATGTTGGTCAGTGGGTACAGACAGACAAATAGAAGGTACAAATTAAAATGTTCAATAGCAGAGTACAGTGACTATAGTTAGCAACAACATATTGTATATTTCAAAGCAGCTAGAAGAGAGGACTTGAAATGTTCCCAACACATAGAATGACAAATACTCAAGGTAATGTTGAGAATTATCTTGGGTACATCATAGCCTCACTCCTTACTTCCTCACATCTCTTTTCCTTGACCTGCTTATCTCTTTGTAGGAATGTGTTTCATTATACATTTTGATGTATTTATTAAAATTACTGATATTCAGAGTTTCTACTTTTTCTTGTGTCTGTTTTCATAAACTTTTCCCTCGAATATTATCAATTTCATCTGAATTGTAAAATTAAGTGTATGATATACCTAAGATAATTCTCAACATCATCATGACATATGCTGATTCTTTATTATTTATAGATCCTGTTTTAGGTAGATTATTTCATTTAATTCACATAATAACCATAGTGTGTTTGTCTGCTCCACCTGTTACAACAGAATACCGCAGACTGGGTATGTTAACTAATGGGAATTTATTTTCTCCCAGTTCTGGAGGCTGAAAGTTCAAGATCAAGGTATTGGAATGATCGGTTTCTGGGTGAGGCTTGTTTTCCTGGTTTTCAGACAGCTTCCTTCTTATGTGTTTACATAGCCTTTCCTCTGTGCATGCACACTCTAGTCTCTTCCTCTAAGATACTGTTTTGTTGTATTAGGGCCCCATCCTTATGATCTCATTGAACCTTAATTATAATACCTTCTTAAAGGCCCTACATCCAAATATAGTTAGTCACATTGGACATTAAGACTTTAACATATGAATTTTGGAGACACATAGTTCATTCCAGAACATATATGAATTAGGTGATAATATTAATTTCCCTCTCAGATGGAGAAAAGGAGGTTCAAGAAGGTACCTTAAATTGTACAAGGACAATCTAGAAAACTGACTGACACTAAACCCACACTGTAAATACCTCATCAGAGGTCACAAGCTGGTGGCCTGACTCGTAAACCTGATTCATGCAATCAAAATGCAGTTTTAAAATTAAATGTCCATATCTTAATCCGAGTGGGGCATGTACTTCCCAGGGTTCCATAGTGAGACCTACTGCTTATGTTCATGCACAGAATTCAATCCTTTTGTCATGTGCTCTGCTCCAGTAGGCAGCTGAGTTTGTGAACCAAAATAAGCATTCTGTTACCTCTTTGCTAAGGTCTGCACAGATTTACTGGTTGTGAAATAGAGGTGGGTCAATTAATATTTTTTAAACATTTATTACTTTTATTTCTCATGCCTGTCAGGAAAGAAAGATTTCTATGCTTCTCTGAAAAGACCCACCTCCACTTCTGTCTGGACTGATTGTACTGATTAGGAGAGTCAGTTGGTAATGGAGCATGGGGACACGAGGAGTGAGAGAGGCTAGAATATTTTCATTAGAAAGAGGAAGAAAAATGGGGAAGGTATAGGAAATTGGCTGATTGGAGTTTGGGGAGGCATGAGGATTAGTGTTATTGGGTTGAAATTGAGAGGTAGTACTTTGGAGAAAAGTTGTCTCTATATGATGGTATGACAGTCCCTACTACTCCTGTGTCACTGAAAGTTTAGGCAGGCATCATGTTCAATGCAAAAAGGATTACAAAAGCTACAGGATGCAGAAGGATCTCCACCAGCCTAACTTTAAGGTAGGTAGCCCTTGGTTCTGGGCTCATCTGCTAGGAGCATTCCTCACTCAGCCCAGGCAGCTGTTAAGACTTTCTGTTGTCATAATTTTATTTTCCATAAGAAGAGGTTATGTTTATTAAATATCATAAATGCTAATTATCCATTCGTTAATATGTTTATAATAAAAATTACAAATAAAATGAATATTGTTCTAAAAATAGAAACGATTAACTAAAACATGCATTTCAATAACGACTACATGACTATTAATAAAGTAAATTCTAAAGTGTTGCATAATGTGGACAAAAAGCCAAGCCAATTAGCAATGTTTGCAGTTGAAGTCTTTTTTTCCCATTTCCTTTCAGGAAAAAAACAAAACAAAACACTGCCCTCTATCACTATTAATACAATGTCTTCAGATTTTAGTTAACTTTAGTGAGACATTATTTTACACATGTGTGAATTTTAGGTATGTAATGAAGGATATAATATTGATTGGTTTTCTTCTCAGAAATATGCTTAAAGAAATGAAAGAAATCTTAAGTTAAATAATATTCAGTAAAAATATTTGATGGAAATAACTACAGAAAAATTAAGAGTGTACAAAAATATTGAGCAACACTGTTGTTGAAAACTACAGTCTGAAACTACAGCATTTCCCAATCAGTTTGGGTATGATTTTAGGTTAGTATTAGCAGACCCATGTATAATTTATACATGGCAGAATTAAATGTCCAGAGTGAATTAAGTAATACAACACTCAAATTTCCAAATTTCCTTGATCAAGAAAGTGAAAATGTTTTTTGCTGATAATAAATGCTCTCAGTAACAAAACAAATATATTTTAAACATCTCTTATATGAGAGGCACAGAGGTAGGCACTGCAACTGCAAGGTAATAGGGCCGTTATCTTCACTGTGGATGATAAAAAGCAAGAACAAACATTATGACTAAAAACTAAGGGTAACATCTAGGCTTAGTAGGGTAAAATACTATTTTTATTTAAACCCAAGACTATTCTCCTATGAATCTTTACAAACTGTGTCTTTATTAAAAATGACATAATAAATAAGTAGACATTCAGGATTTGTTATTCCCCAGAATATTCAACAATATATTTTTATTAATATATAATATTATTACATACAAAGCTGCTAATATATTGTACTTTTATTTAATAAATACTATGCCATAAGTCGTATATATGCTGGTTGGGGAGTTTGTCTGTGGGATGCATGTAGCCAGTAAAATAACTTCTAATTTACTCTTTATGGTGGAAATACCAATTTTATAAAAGGCTTATAAGTACTAGAGCAACAAAATAAAAACAGAGGTCAGTGAGATTAATAAAAAAGCAAGTCATTGATAGCATTTCATTCATGCAGGACACCTACTTATTTATGGAAATGGGGCCATAATTTCTAATTTGTGGATAAAGCAGCACTTTTATTAACTATTTTCTGGAATGGACTGAGATACATATTATAAGTATTATTTCTTAAATAATAACGATAAGATGTTTGCACTCACATTTGCTTTAGAGTCTTTACTTCAGAAATGGAGTCCTAATTGTAAGCCTGAAACTATTCTTGCTGATAATTTTTAATTTAATAAAGGAAGAAAGCTATGTCAAATGAATGCTCTACTACTATACACAAAAATATGAGTGAGTCTCACCGCAATGTCTGTATAAAGTGGCAAAGAAGGCAAAACTAATTTGGGTTGTTAGAAGTCATTCTAGAAATTTGTGACTGGAAGGGAATGTGAGGCTTCTGGACTCTTGGCAATATTCTGTTTCTTAATCTCTTACCTGTTATATGAGTATATTCAGTTTATGAAATATACCAAGCTGTACACTTAACGATTTGTACTTTTTTTCCGCATGTACATTACAATACGAATTTTTTTAAAAGATTTTTTTAAAAGTCTAGTGCTCACATTTCTCATTTTAAAGGGGTACAGAAATATTGATGAAATCTCAGGTCTATTCATATTTTGAATCCTTAAAGTTTTCAAATGTATTTAGTTATTCACATTAAACTATTAACCTAGACTTTTAATGAGAAAAAAATTAGGATTTCTGTTTCTCTGAATTTGCATCAACATTCTTTCTGTTATTTGTATGATCAAACCCTTTAAAATTTTTTCTTCGAACTTTGAAGCAAAATCTTTAGTTCAGAAAGTTGACTAATATATCCAGAATGACCATCTGCTTGTCAGTGTCTTCTGAATATTCATCATATTTTCAGGATTTAATGTGAAGTGTTTATATTAAGTTGTTCTTTCCATTGATTTAAAATTCACTATTAAATAGTGAATATATTTTCAAAAATCTGACTTAACATGTTACAACAAAGCAAAAAATGAAAAAAAAAAAGCAAACACTTAACTTTCTTGGAGTCCATTGTTTGTTGAAGTTCAAGACTATCATTGTTATTGTTCAGCAAATTCATTTCCTAAAGTCACATTTCAGAAGCTGGAGCTTTGAATGACATGCCCAACTCAACTCATTTTTCAAACTAGAATTAAAGTTTTACCAGTTGGTTGGCATTCTGTTCTCACAATGATGGTATGCTATTTTTTTTTCCTAAAATATGACAATGAGATGCAGAAAGTGTCACGCTATCAAGTGTGAAGTAGATGAGTTCCCCCTGAGGAAAAACTTTCCACGACAGGTCAAACAGTTGTCTGAAAAACATTTAAATTTATGAACTCTTCATACATTTACATGACAATGAGTTACAATATAAATTCATGTACCCTTATTATTTAAAACAAGGATAAGCAGCAAGATATAACTGGGATTGTGTCTTTAAAAATGGCACTTAAAACCTAAGATATTTCTTCTTTGTTTTTGCTGTTACTGTGAAGATAAAATAATACTGCTAAAAACGATGGGAATGCTAACACTGGATTAAAAAGGGAAACTAAATGTATGCAAAAACAAAATTGTGCTCTCTGAAACATTATATTTAATTAATTTATTCATAAATGAATCCGTAAATTACAGGGATGTGAATAGCATGGTGTAGGAAAAAATAAAATGAAGTGAAAGCTTTTATAAACCAAATTTGACACTATCTGGCTGAGTGACTAAAACAAAACTTTTAATTCATCTTTCTTACATTAGAAAAAGAAGTCAAATTATACTACCTATTAGGTCCTTTGAAAATGTTATCTTCAGACTGGGCCTTGTATCAGAATAACTTGTGGATATTGAAAAAAATACAAACGTGTATATCCCTCCAGAAAATTGGAAATTCTAGTACTGGGATATGGGTATCTTATTTTTATTATGTGTTTGCATGTGTGTGTGTGTGTGTGTTGTGTATACACAAAAATACACACATACCCCAGATGGATTGATATATCAATATATCTACATACTTCTATATATTATATATAGATACAAAGTGATAGATACATCAATATATGTCTATATCTCTATCTATCTGTCTACCTATCTAGCTAGTAAAGGTGTTGTTTAAGTGATTTGGCCATTCATAATTGTCAGGTTATTTTTATAAGAAATAAACTTTAAATTGTAGTTTTTTTTGATACCAGGACGTTTTTGCAGTCAAATATGTCCAATATGATTCTACCACATATCTAGCCATTTACTGACAGTCACAAAACCAGTATACACTCTATATAGTCAATGACACACCATCTGTCTGCCAGTTATGCACTCTGCAAGAAAGGTATCTTGGAATCAAAAATAATATATTAGCAGTATGAAGGATAAAACTTATAATTTGAGAATGCTATAAGATCTTTTATTTTGTGTTCTATAGGAGAACATAGAGCCAAAAAAAAGGACTAAACATTGAATGCTACTTGAAAAGTGTTTATGTGTTTGGCCTACCAGGTACTTGAACCAATTTTAGGCAAATGTAAATGTATCTTTAAAATACATATATTATGAACAACAATCATTAAAAAATTAAAAATAAAATTAATAGCCTTTATGCTAACTAATACATGTTCTGTGTAGCAGTGTTCTTGTGGTATTTAGATCTGCTATTTGGACCCATGATTAGAGTCTCTTTAATGCTAATAACTTCCCTGCCCTGCTATATATAGTAATGAGATATGTAATTCAATAACCTAATTGAGGGTATAAATTAAAACTGATGTACACAGATTTTTACCACTGGCCATGATGAAGCAGCAAGAAATGAATTAACCTTCAAACTTTAAAAACTATAAAACATGGGGAAAAGGAAACAACAGTTTTCAAATAATGGTCTAAGAACCCTCAAAAACTGTGATCCTTGGGAGAAGTGAAAAAAACGAGGTGTGTCCTACAATGACCCTGAAATTTTGCATGGAAGTAATCTTACGACTATGAGTACAAAGAATAAAAACAATAAAAATTCTGGCAGTCAAGCTGATTTGAAAAAACTGAGTTTGAGATCGTGGAGGTTGAGGAACCTGGCAGTTTCGAGATATGTTTCATGAGAAAAAGGAGTTATGGAGAAGAAATCTCCCAAAAATCTACATCAAAGTTGCTTTGAGTCTTTGCTGAGCATTAACTCAGTGATGTTTATCGTGAATTTTCACAATACAGAGCTTAAAAATTCTGCAGAATTTCCAAAGCTCACAAAAAGCAGGGAGTTTGTAAACTCTCACTATCCAGAGCAGAGAATCCTTGTTGAACACTTTGGGCATTCAGTGGAAATTTCAGAGGTGTCACACCTTAGTTGAAAGACTGAATTATCAATGAAATGAAGAATAAGGCCATGAAAGGACCAACTTAATTGTTTGCTAGAACAAAGTCTATCAGTCTTTAAAGAAGTATAGCAAAATAGAGATAATGAACAAAACAATATTCACAATCTAGCATCATGATGTTTAGCCTGCAATAAAAAGTTACTGGAGTTTCTAAAAATCAGGAATATGTGATCTAAAAACAACAACAAAAAGGTTAGTTAATAAAAGCAGTCCTAGAAGTGACAGAGGTTATAGAATTAGCAGACTAGGACCTTAAAATCAAAATCATAACAGCATTCAGTTATTTGAAGGAATGTCTAAACATATTGAGGATAGAAGGAAAACATAAGATAGACACAAATGAAATTTCTAGATAGTAAAAATAAAATACATAAAATGAAAATTTCACTGGATTGGGTATGCGGCAGATTATGCACTAGAATAGCAAATATTAAAAAGAAGAAATAATTTAATTTTTCCAAACGAAAGCATAAGGAGTGGTATACTTTGGATATGGTTTGTTCCCACCAAAAGTCATGTCAAAATTTGGTCTTTGATGCGGTGGTGTTGGGAGGTGAGTCATAACTGTAGTGTTTGAATCATGGGGCAGATCCCTCATGAATGTCTTGGTGCCATTCATGGTAGTGAGTGATTACTCACTCTGGTGAGACTGGATTAATTCTCACAGGAATGGATTATTTCCCATTACAATGAGATGTTATAAAACCAGGATGTCCCAAAGGTTTTTTTGGGGGGGGAGCAGGGGGGGGGGGCACATGTTTGTTTCCTCTTTGACTTCTTTTGCCATTTTATATGCAGTATGGAAGCCTTTATCAGAAAGTAGGGCATACCCTTGAAATTCCCAACTTCCCAGCTTGCAGAGCCTTGAGCTAAATAAACTTTTTTTTTCTTTCTCTTTTTTTTCTTTTTACTAAATTAACTGGTTTCAGGTATTCTATTATAAGCAACATAAAGCAGACTAAAACAGAAGATTGGTACTAGGAGTGGGATACACTCTTTTTCTCCTGTCCTTGGACAACAACTCCAAGCTCTTCGGCCATTGTACTCCAGGAACTACATCAGTGTCCCCTTGGATTCTCAGGCCTATGGCCTCAGACTCAGAGTTATACCATTACCTGACCTAGTTCTGAATCCGAGAGACTTGGACTGAACCGTACTACCAACATTCCAGGGTCTCTCACTTGCAGTCAGCCTGCAATGGTACTTCTTAGCCTCCATAATCATGTGAGTCGAACACTCTAATAAATTCCCTCTCATATAGCTATGTCTGTATCTCTCCATCCTATTGGTTCTGTCTATCTGCAGAAGCCTGAGTAATACAGAAAGGGAAAAAAAAAGCCTAAAACAATAACATAGACTAACTGCCTATAGAACAATTATAAGCTATTATCTTGTGTTAGGTGTAACTGGAATTACAGAAAGAGATACAGATATATGTATGGAAAAATAATGACAGAAGTCTTCCAAATGTGAATAAAATTTAAAACACCACAGATTCAAGAATATTGTAGAACTCCAACAAAAGACAAAAAGAAAAACCACTTCTGCCATAGTCAAATTGTTACAAATAAGACAGAAAATCTTGAAAATGTAACAAAGGGGAATACCTGTATGCAAAATAGCAGACTTCTCTGAAACTATGTATGCATGAAGACAATGTAATAACGTCTTGAAAATGTTGCAGTATTGGGGGAAAAGAAGGAGGAGGGCTATCAAGCTAGAATTTTATACCCAGAAAAAAATTACTTCTCTAAACTGCAATAAAGATACTCAGCAGAGTTGCAGATGGAAATTAAGATAATATATGAAGGGAAGAAGAATGATAGAAATTATAAATGTCATAAAATAATTTGTTTAATTTCATTAAAAGATAATTGATTGTTAAAAACCAAAATATTAATGATGTATTATGGGATGTCTAACATGTGTAGTAGTAAAAACAAATACATAATGACAATAATATAAGTAAAAGGGGATAAAGAGAAAATTGCTATTGTAAGCTTGTGTGTGAAGTAAAATATTATCATATTATTATAAAAATGATTTTCATAAATAAGTTAAAGTGCATTTTAAAACTGACTATAAAATAAAATAAAAAGTGATTGCTAAAAATAATTTACTTTTTCAAAAAAGAGAAGCAAAAGAACAAATAATTGATGGTATAAATGGGACATATATAGCAAAATAGTAGTCTTAAACTCTATCAAAACTAAATTCACTGCAAATGGTCCAATTAACCATTAATACTCCAAGTAAAAGATATTGTGATATTGCATAAAAAGCAAAGTCTTCAAAATAAAAAAACAAAATTTTTTAAAAATTAAAAATACACAAATAAGTTAAAAGTAGGATAGAAATTATATAGCTATAAACATATATCCATATTTATATAAACTAAATAAATATATATACACTACATTTATATATATAAATATATATTTTTGCGGGATATATATAAATTAACATAACATGAAATGTAGAGACTAATGTGAATTGAAAAGGTGCTACAAAAGAGTTAATATAGTAGTATCACTTGTATAAATCTTAGAAATACACATTTGTGCTTTCAAAAAATTCCAGATCTTATAAAGACTAAAGGGTAAGTTTAATGCATGTCTAGAATTGAAAGCTACTGTTTTAGAATTAATAGGTATGTTTAAAAAAAATCTATAATACTTTACCATCACGTTTGCTTGAAAAATTTAGTTATGAAATATTGTTTTCTAATTTTCTGACTGGCATTTCAGAAAGTGATCAGTGCTATCGTAAAATCAGTGAAAGGATGTGCACGATGTAGATATTTACCCAAGAATAGGAAGGAAGAAAAATTAAGAAACTAGAGGTGCATGAATTGTTCCCAAAGAAATAAATATGGTACTGGATGCCATGATCCATCATAGTCTCTTCAGATATAAGGACACTACTCCATCATGTTATCTTCAGGTATCTAAATTTTGAGTTATCTCAGTAACAGGATGCCAGGTGGGTCTAAGAGGTGGCAGGAAGAGGCTGATCTGCCCAGGGCGTGTGTATCTCCTGATGTACAAGAGGCAATAAAAATTGGATTTGACTATATATACTTGAGTGCAAATCTGTAAAACTGATTGCTTTTTTAAAGTACTATGTACCATATTGTACAATAAAAATGAAATCTAACCTTAAGAGTGTTTTTCATTCATAAATAATTGTTATGGAAGATTCATCATATATCCTTTTGTTGTTAATCATTGTTCACCTTACTGCAGTACCTGATAGCCCACTAATGGTGTTGTGAATTCCTGAAAGAGTTTATCAACTCTTTTGTTGCTAGCTTACCATCATATGTAGCTTAATCATATTTTGTCAAGGGACCTACTATAACAGATTGTCCATTTAGTTTCATAAAAATAACTGAATGACAAGATGACTAAAGAATATTATCATCTTATACTTATAATAAGCCTTAGTTTATAATTTATACCTGTTAGCATGCTTAGAATATAGCTTTAGGCTTTGCTAAAACAATCCTTACAATCCCCAATAATTAATGGCATTAAATGTGCATTTGTGTCAAACACAGGAAGATTAATTTTATATTTCTTGTAAAATATTGTTAGCAATACAGAATTATGTTAATTACCCTGAAGAGTATTCTTAAGATTTTCTCATAACTTCACATGCAAACAAACGAAGGATGACATACTTCCTCTCTATTCTGTAAGAAACAAGCATTTTTTTAAATATATAAAACATTTCTAAATCAATATAATCTCTTCAGAATGAAGCAATTATTACTGCTATTACCATCATGAAGTGGTATTAAAACTCCTTATGAGGAAACTAAATATACCAACTTAAGAGTGCTTTTCATCCACATGATTACTCAGATTGACTACTCATAGGCCAATTGCCAAGGAAGGAATTGCAAAGCCAAATGGTATATTTGAATCATAAGCTGAAAGGAGACACCGTGTTATCAGATTACCAATATAGCAGGGTGAATGGGCTGGTCTTTTATAGAAGCCCTTAAATGCTCTGACAGATCCTTCCTCATTCTTAATTAATCTTTTAATTTTATATATTCTTATTAAATTAAAAAAAAACTTGACTAGCATAGTCGATGTCATAGAATAGTTTAAGCTATCATTGACATGTTTTCCTTGGTGTGAAAACAAGATCTGGGAGTAAATTTTGAAAGAAAGTTGGAGAATATGCTAGCTCCAAAGATAAAGAAAGAATCCAAAAGTCTAGATAAAATTTTAACAAAGCCCTTACAGTCAATACTTATTTATATAAAATTCAAATCATATTGTAATGCTTTATTGGATGTATAGTGATCCTTGGCAATCACAATATATCCTTTTTCTTTTTACCTTGTTTTAAAAACAATAACTATTACTTCACAATTCATAGCCGTCGCATATGGACTAATGAGCAATAGTTTAGAATCACAATTATGTAACAGAGAGAATATAAGCATAATTCTCAGCTGTTCAAGACATCATAATTTTTTCTATCCTACAACTTTAATTCAGCTCACCAAAAGTGCTTTATGAATGTGCCTATCCTGTTGGTCCCAATTGTAGTTATACATAGTAAATGCTCTTTTCCTGTATATAATTTATTCTAAGCAAAGGAGCTGTTATAGCTGCCATCTGTTTTGGCTACTTGTCATCTTTTTTTTTTTTTTTGGCATATAAACAATGGATTAATGAACAAATGAATGGTGGATTTATTTAATACTCAGACAGTTCTATAAAAATGCATTGCCACAGTGAAAATACACACAAATTATGTTTCAACAAATTCACTAGGGACCAAAGTTGCAATAGATACTATCTTTCTCTTTGTGACTTGTTGACTTGTATTTGACACACCTTTTTTATTATCTCTGACCAGATGAATTCAAGTTTGTACAGTAAATTTTCTCCCAGAAATTACCAGATATTTAAACCTCTTAAAATTAAATAATGGAAATGAAGAATAAGGGGACAAGGTAACATTTTTTAAAGGGATTAATAAATTTTAAGAGTGCCACTAGAAATTAAAGTACTTTGATCAACTAAATTCTAATTAAATTTATTATATTTATTTAAATTTTGGACTCTTTTTTCTTTCACCTGTAATACAATTTAAAAAGAATATATTAGTTTCCAGTGGCTACTGTAATAAATCATCAAAAACCATATGGCTTGAAACAACAGAAATTTATTTTCTTACAGTTTTGGAGGCCAGAAGTCAGAAATCTAGGTGTCAATGTCTTTTTTATGGAATGTCTTTTGTTCCTTTGGGTAGATGCCCAGTAATAGGATTGCTGGATCAAATGGTAGTTCTACTTGTAGCTTTTGAGGTATCTCCAACTTTTGAGGTATTTTCACAGAGGTTGTACTAGTTTGCAGTCCCACCAGCAGTGTACGAGTGTTCCCATCTCTCTGCATCCACGCCAACATTTATTGTTTTGGAACTTTTTGACAAAAGCCATTCTCACTGGAGATAAGCGATGTCTCATTGTGGTTTTGGTTTGCATTTACCTGATGATTAGAGATGTTGACCATTTTTTCATATGTTTGTTGGCCATTAGTCTATCTTCTTTTGAAAAGTTTCTGTTCATGTCCTTTGCCCACTTTTTGATAGGGTTGTTTGATTTTTTTTCTTGCTGATTTTCCTGAGTTCTATATATTTTCTTGTTATCAGCACTTTATCAATGTGTACCTTGCAAATATTTTCTCCCATTCCGTAGGTTGCCTGTTTGCTGTTGTGATATTTTCCTGGGCTGTGCAGAGCTTTTTAATTTGATCAGGTCCCATTTATTTATTTTTGTTGTTGCTGTGATTGCCTTTGGGGTCTTCTTAATAAATTCCTTGCCTAGACCAATATCCATAAGAGTTTTTCCAACATTTTCTTCTAGAATTCTTACAGCTTCACACCTTAGGTTTAAGTCTGTTATCTGCTGTGAGTTGATTTTTGTGAGAGGTGAAAGTTGCGGATCCTGTTTCAATTGCCTGCATGTGGCTATCTAATTTTCCCAGCACCATTTCTTGAATAGGGATTCTTTTCCCCAGTGTATGTTTTTGTCTTCTTTGTGAGAGATTAGATGGCTATATGAGGATGGCTTTATACATGTATTCTCAGTTCTGTTCCATTGGTCTATGTTTCTGTTCTTGTGCCAGTACCATGCTGTTTTAGTTACTATAACTGTGTAGTATAGCTTGAAGTCTGGTAAATTGATGCTCCCAATTTGTTTTTTTGTTTTGTTTTGTTTTTGTTTTTGTTTTTGCTTAAGATTGCTTTTACTATACAGGGTCTTCTCTGGTTCCATATGAGGCATAGAAGAAAAATTCACAATTACAAAGCTGTGGAAATAATCCAAGTGCCCATCAATACATGGATGGATTAATAAAATGTGGTATATGTATACCATGGAGTTCTACTCAGCCACAGAAAACAATGGTGATCTAGCACCTCTTATATTATCCTGGATAGAGCTGGAGTCCATTCTACTAAGTGAAGTATCTCAAGAATGGAAAAACAAGCACCACGTGTACTCGCCATCAAATTGGTATTAACTGATCAACATTTGAGTGTACATATAGTAGTAACATTCATCAGGTGTTGGGAAGATGGGAGAGGGGAGGTGGGGAGGGGTACGCACCATCTGTAGGATGGACACACCTGAAGCTCTTACTTGGGTGGGGCAAAGACAGTATATGTAACCTAAACATTTGTACCCCTGTAATATCCTGGAAAAAAAAAAAAAAGAAAGAAAGAAAGAAATCTAGGTGTCATCAGGCCCGTGCTACCACTAGGGCTTTGAAGGGAGATTTCATTCTTTGACTCTTCCAGCCTCTGAGAGCTGTTGTCATTCCTTGGTTTGTATCTGTATCACTACAATCTCTGCCTCTGTCTTTACATGGGCTTCTCTTCTGCCTGCGTCTTCTCCTCAGTCTCTTAAAAGGGTACTTTTCATCGAATTTAGGGCCCATCCTGGAATATTTCATCTCAAGATCCATGATAATATCTACCAAGACACTTTTTACAAATAAAATAACGCTCACAGAATGTTGAGATTAGGCCATGGACATATCTTTTTGGGGCCACCATTCAACCCACTACCGAAAGTATCTTCCAAAATGTAAATACAGGAATAGCATCTGAGAAACTTAACATTTAGGGATCTAGTTTGTGAAGTAGTCATGGTAAAGAGTAAAGAAAAAAAAATTAATGCTATTCATTCTCTTGTCCCAACAGTCTAATGGGTCCATCTTCATTTATCCTCTATCCTTCCCACCCCCGTATCATTTTTTATGGTATTCAAACCTTTTTCTCTCTAAACCTCTGACTGGCAAGTCATGCCATTTTTTACTGCCAAAAAGTCTGGTATATTGTTACCCCAGACCCGTTTTCCCTCTACACAAAGAAGATGGCCAAGTGTACTACTTGAGGCTTTGCCAGCTACGGGAATTGTCCTTTAACACTGGGTTTTTCAGGGCTATTCACCGGTAGACTGCAATACAGAAGCCACCCATTTTCCGTTTAAACCAGCACACCAAGTTCATTTACCCATGCACCAAGACCAAGCCTTTCTCTAGTCTGTCAGCTGGTCAGGGGAACCTTCCATGAGGCCATGGTTATAAAAGTTGAGGGGAAGGGTCTAATGTTCCCTTTTGTAAAGTTCAAATTTCAAGGATAGAGGAAGTTGGAGTTATCAAATTTTCACATATTTATTAAGAAATTTGTACTGGAATATTTGGTAAACTTATTTTTTAAAAATAACAGTAAACAGACTTTAATAATATCAATAATCAACATTTTGGCAGTTCTTTTATTTTTTACATTCTACAAGTGGTGCAAAATATGCAAGGGAACTAATCATAGTGAGCAAATTATAATTAAGCATTTGACCAGGATTCAGAGGTGGATGATATAGGATAAAGGTAATCTACAAAAAAAAGCCTCCATCCTTATTTCTGGAGATGTGTACATGTGTGGATTTAACTTTTGGCTATCATAAGGGTAGTGGAGATGATGATATGCTGCCTCAAGTCCAAAATTCCCTTGGTAGCTTCCAGGAAATGTTTGTTTACTGATGGCTTCATCTGGCACAACTGGGTAAACAGCCTGGTTTGACTACATGACTATGGGGCAAAAAGCCTATTCTGGGAATATTTTGCTTTGAGCAGATTACTAGAAGACCTTCAGCATTTAATCTTTTTTATAGTTAACACTTTTTGTGACTTGTTTAAAAAATCTTTTCCTAGCCAAATATTACAAAGATACTCTTTTATGTTTTCATTTGGAAGATGTATTGCTTTACATTTGAATCGTGTATCTATACTTCATCTGGAATTGATTTTTGTATAGTATATAATAAAAGCAGTTTCCCATATGGTACCAAATTTTTCCAGGATTTTTTATTATAAAGCCTACTGTTTCTACATGACACAGCAGAGTCATCATTTCATAAATGCAGTGATGGAATATCTGTGGGTCTGTTTCTGGACACTTTATGGTGTTCTGTTACCTTGTTTCATTTTCTTCAAATAATATCTTAATTAATGTAACTTATTAATAAATGAACACATACTATAAGTTTTCCAGTTCTTTTTAAAAATCAAGGTTGTTTAGAGTTTTCCTGTATTATTGCAATTCCATATAAAAGTTTAAGAATAAAATTGTCAATTTTTCTGCATAAAAATGTTATTTTGATTGTTATGCATTGACTATATAAATAAAGGAAGTTATAATCTTTATAATATTGAGCTTTCCAATCCATTAATGTAGTATATCCCTCATTTAATTGGTTCTCCTTTTAATAAGTCTCAATGGTGTTTTGTTGTTATTTTGTTTAGAGGTTTTGTATTATACATCATTCATATAATATTTTCAGCTTGGTATTTGATTTTTTTGCACACTATTTTAATGGTATCACGTTAATGTTTTATTTCTAAAATGTCTGTAGGCTTATGGAAATACAAATATATGTAGACAAATAGCTAGCTAGATAATACAGATATGTGTGCATATAAATTTTTGTATCTGCCAAGCTTGCTAAAGTTGTTATATTATGTGTTTAATTTAGATTCTTCAGTTCTTTTATTTACAAAATTATGTCATTAACAGATAAGAAATTATCAGTTTTCTTTGCCTTAACATCTCCAGCACAGCCTGGAATGGTGTGTTTTATTGAGGATCCCTGTTCTACTCCACATCTCAGAAGAAATTTCAACATTTGAGTCATTCATTACTGAGTATGTGTTTGCTCTTGTTATTTTTGTTTTATAATTGTTTTTTTTTTAAAGTAAATACCTTTCCTGAGATTAAGATAAATCTTCCTAGTTTTCTAATCATTTTTGAATGAACATTAAATTATATGAAATGACATTCCTACAGCTACTTATAAACATTTAAATGAACACCATATGTTTTTTCTCCTTTATTTTTTAATATGGTGAATTACATTGCTTGATATTTCTGCATTGCATTTCTAGAAATCATACTATATTGAGATATATTTTCTTTAGTTAGGTAGATGGATAGACAGATTTCATTTAATATTTTATTTAGAAATTTAAAATCTGTATTGTGAGAGAAATTTCTTCTTTTTCAGTATCCTTATCTCACATCAGCATCAAGGTTGTTAGAAATGGACACATAAAGCAAGTTTGGAATAGTTCCCTCATTTTCTATTTCCTAGAAGAGTTTGCATATGATTGGGATTATTTTTTCCTTAAATATCTGGAATAATCACCAGCTTTTCTTTGATAAACAATTAAGTTTAATCAGTAGTAATGCCTACATTCCTAGATTCACTAAGAAGGACTACTGAGCATTCATTTTTATGTAGTGGAGTGGGAACTCTGATTTATTTCCATAGAATGATTACTGTATATTTTTCAGTAACTAATTCTTCGTGAGTGCCATAGTTCAGTGACCACCAACATTTACAAAAATTGTATATGAACAGCAATTAATCTTAAAACTTGAAGTGTCTTTTTAGGTAAATTACAGTCAAGAATATGTACATTGTCATTACAGGCAAAATATTTAATAACCTGTGCTGTTGAGACCATTACCATATGTCACCTTTATTTCCTATATTATGTAGTGACTACTTTTGTGATTTTATTTGTAGAGCTAATAAAAATTCAAGGTGGGATCTATGGTGCAGGCCTGTTTGTCTGGAATAAACTCAATAGAAATTAAATGGGGGGAGCATGCAAGTAAAATGTTTCATTTTCCACATAAGTAAATAAATCAATTAGCTAAAAAAATAAGCCCCATAACTGGGGTGGAAATTTTGTGTATATGTGCATTGTGCATGAGAGTGTATGTGCTGTTTACTTATTTGCTTCCCTCTCTTGTCTTAAAAAATACAAGTCAAAGCTGACAACCAATAGAATTTAATATCAGGTGTATTTTGGCATTTGGTTATTAACAAAATTAATATGTTTCAGATGCAAAAACTAGTAGATTTGAAATAGCTCTGAATTATTATAACATTATTATAACATTATTATAACATTTTTCTGAAATTAAGTTGAAGATATCAAGTAATATAAAGAGAAGATACACTATATTTTTAAATACAAGCTGAAAAGTAAGCATCATTAATCATATTAAATATGAGGTGGAAATAGGAAAATTCAGGATGAAAAAATCAGATCTCTATAGCTCAGAATTATTCCCAGTAGATCCAAAAGAAAAGAAGGGTGATAATGGGTAAAGAGGTTTAAAAAAAAAGTTTCCCAGTGTTCAATGAATATAGTCAGAAAAACTACTTACTAATAGTAACATTTCCTTAAATTTGAGATGGCACAAACATCTATGAATCTTTATTTGGAAGATTAATTTGAGCTAGCTGAGGAAAACTATTCTGATTTAAACAATAATTTAATCCAAATGTGCTTTAATAAGTGACAATTTATGTTTTGTAGCATTAAATCTCAGATAATTTAACACAGCCAAACTGTTAACCCTTTGTGACAACAATTATTCAAACAATTCTGTTATGTTTTTAAACATTCAGACACATAGACATATTAAGACCAAGGAGATTATCAAGCAGTCAGAAACATGGTAAGGTTCATATGGCTGTACATTTACTGGATGTCAGCACTATGTATAGAGCCTTTTTGTGTAAAACAACATTTGGAGTGACAACTTTTTTAACCATTAAAATGCTATTCTCTTTCTTTAAACACAAAGCTCGTTTGTAGGTCAGTGTAAAGAATCTGTTAGGTCAAAGCAAAATTTTTTTCAGAATCTCTATTAACCCAAAAGTAAGTATAAAAGCACTTCCTACAATTAGAATTCTTTAAAATTTTGACCAACTAGAACTTCATAGATGCATAGCATGTAGTAATGACTCACAACTTTCATTTCCTTCATGAGAAATGTCTAGTATCTTGGTATAGTATTTTCCTCTGCATAAGGACATATAGTATATTTTCTGTAAGGACATTTTTTTCCTCCAAAAATAGGCATTAACAATAATAGCTTGCATTAGTTGAGTGCTTAAAATGATCCAGGCACTGTATTCATTGCACCTTGCCAACACATCAATCAGAGTTCTGTATAATAACAGAGGATTATAATGAAAAGAACTGCAAAGCTTATAACCTATTTAAGAAGGAATCTCTAAAGAAACCCAAAGCAAAAGGGGAGGTAAAAATAAGGACGTTATGGGAAATTTTAGTCTCTTAACTAAACCTATGAATATGAGTGGTGGTAAAGTAAAAGGGGAGGGAAGAATTCTATAATCCATTTTACTAGTTCTCAGTCTTTTAGTGAGTCTATAACCCTGATCTGTAAAAAATGTATATAGAAAAATTTATAAAAATTTTAATTATTTTATTCATGCTGTACCTACCCCATTCTATTTCATTTTTCATGAATTTTCATTCTTAAAACCAAGAGATAAATTATTTTAGTAATTTTTAAAAATAGTTCTTTTTTGACACTTGGGAAATTGATTTATGTTGCAGTATGTATAACATAAAGGTTAAGAGTTTGGTGTCTGGAGTCAGATTTCCTGCAATTAAGTCCTGAATTTATTATTGATTAGCTACATGACCTTCAATTAGTTTCCCCCATCTGTTACATAGGTACAATGGTTTTAATAATAACAATGATAATAATTTCAAATAGTTCTTATGAAGACTAAATCATTCAAAGAAATAATGCAAGATCAATGGTTGCCAGGGAATGGGGTGGGAAGGAGCAACAAATGCATGGAACAAAGGGGATATTTAGGGCAGTGAAACTATTCTATATGACATGATACTGTAAGGATAGATACATGACATTATGCACTTCTCAAAACTTATAGTACTGTACAACACAAGTAGGGTGAGGCCTAACATAAACTACAAGCTTTAGTTAACAATAATGTCAATAGTGGCTCACCAATGATAACACATTTACCACAATAATTAATGCAAAATATTAATAATAGGTCAAACTATGTGGGTGTAGGGGGAGAGGAAAAATAGGTAAATGGGAACTCTCTTTACTTTCTTCTCAACTTTTCTGTAAAGTTAAAACCACTCTAAAAGAATAGTATGTTTGTTTAAAAAACATTTATTCAAAATGCATTTATAGATCCCTGCATATGTATAGAGACTATCATAGGTACTGAGAACACAAAGAGAAAAAAAATAGTCGCATTTTATTGGGAAATACCCAAATAGGATTATCAGAATTAACAAAACAGCCAAGTTAAATGTAGATAAGTTATATTAAAAATCCATGTAACTCAACATTATCTCTATAAAAACAAAATTGCTATTGTTAAATTATTCAGAGAAATATTTTCATCATATTAATGTTAAAGTGCTTTGAATTAGGTTAAATACATATGTCAATACATTTCTATATTCTGCAAAGATGTCTTAATTATATAATGGGTGCAGTGAAGATCAGAAATTAACCCAGAGCTCACCCAGGAGATGATTTTTTATTTACAGAGTGACTACTTATTTATTCTCCTCTTCATATCTCTAACACCCTCATTAATTTTCCTTAAGCTTCTAATTTGGAGTGAAGTTTCAGTACCCTAAGTTTATCTCTAAGAAGAGCACTAGGATTTTAATATAGTATACCATGCCCCAAGGCTATATTCTAGGACTATTAAGCACATTATTCCAATATTGCTAAAGCACACAATGAACTGTGTTAAACACTAATCAAATATTTAAATAAATTTATTCCACTGGATGATGCTATTGCTAAGAACTTGCTTAGTTTGTGAATCCATTGGGTAAATCAACTAATTATTTTAATTGATCTGTTGATGAATTCTTTAATCACAAAGTATTTGTTAAAAACACCTATTTTAGGGATCATAAAATAATTTTCTACTACTTCAAATGCAATATCTTCATAGAAATATGTTTTCTGATTAAAAAGTTTCAAGCTACCTTTGTACAACCTGAGTCAGAACTATAAGCCTGCCCATCCCCCAGACAGTGTGTACCGCACCCATTAGGTGTGAGTTTACCCATCCCCTCCTCCTGCTTCTCGTATGCCAGACGAATGTTACTTCCATATGTGCACATAAGTTTTGATCAATTAGTAGCAATTTAATGGTGAGTACATGTGGTGTTTTTTTGTTTTTGTTCTTGTTTTTTTTTTCATTCTTGTGATACTTCACTTAGAAGAATGGGCTCCAGCTCCATCCAGGATAATACAAGAGGTAGTTCACCATTTTTTATGGCTGAGTAGTACTCCATGGTATACATATATTAATACCACATTTTATTAATCCATTCACGCATGGATGGGCACTTGGATTGTTTCCACATCTTTGCAATTGTGAATTGTGCTGCTGTAAACGTTAGAGTGCAGATGTCTTTTTTATAGAATGCCTTTTTTTCCTCTGGGTAGATACCCACTAGTGGGATTGCTTGATCAAATGGTAGTTCTGCTTTTGGTTCTTTGAGGTATCTCCGCACTACTTTCCATAGAGATTGTACTAGTTTGCAGTCGCACCACATGAGTGTTCCTATCCCTCTGCGTCCACACCAACATTTGTTGTCTTGAGACTTTTTTGATAAAAGCCATTCTCCCTGGAGTTATTGTTTGAAAAAAATCATGTTCAGGCCACTAGGAGTGACATATATTTTGGCAAGAATTTTTTTGAAATTAATAATGCAATATATTTGTTATGAGTATATTCAAATTTTCTCTTATTTTTCATCAGTATTGGTAGTTTGTATCATTTTAAATTTGTCATTTTATCTAAGTTATCTAATTCTTTGGAATAGAGTTTTTATTGCTATTTTATTATAATCATTTTTATTTATTAAAGCTAGAATAATGTCCTTTCTTCTATTTTTAATAATTTGAATTTTTTGAGTTTTTTTTGTTGTTGTTGTTTAGTATAGCCAAAGATTTGTCAATTTTATTATCTTTTCAAAGAATCAACTCTTGGTTTTAATGATTTTTTTCCTGCTGTTTTTATGTTATTTATTGTATTTATTTCTGCTCTATTCTCTGTTTTTGTCCTTTCTTATTATTTTTAGAGTTGAATGTATTCTTTTTCCAGTTTCTCAGGAGACATGGTTAACTTATCGATTTGAGATATTTCTTAATTATTACGTAGGCTTTTACCGGTATAAATTTTCTTTAAACACTAGTTTAGCTGAATTTCATAAATTATAGTATACAATGTTTTAACTTTCTTTTATCTTAAAATACTATCCCTTCTTCTTGTGATCTCTTCTTTGACCCAGTAATTAATTAGGTGTCTGTTTGTTTTCCCAAACTTCCTTCTTTTATAGATTTCTAATTTAATTACACCATGGTTGGAGTGCCTACTTTGTGTGACTTCTATTATTTTATTTTTATTGAACCTTGTTTTATGCCTGACATATGGCCAATCCTAGAAAATGTTTCATGTGCACTTGGGAAGAATCTTGGTCCTACTGTTTTTAACTGGAGGGTTCTATGTGTCTATTAGTTCACGGTGTTGTTCAAGTCTTCTATTTCTTTTTAGTCATTTGCCTAGTTTTTCCATTTATTATTGAAATTGAGATAGTAAAACATCCATCTATTTTGAATTGTATGTGACTCCCTTTAATTCCAGATGTTTTTGCTTTACAATTTTGAGGGTCTACTATTAGATGAATATATGTTTCCGATTGATGTATTGATACTTTTATTATTATAAAATATCCCTTTTTTCTAGTAACATTTTTTTAAAGTCTATTTTGTCTGATATTCTCATAGCTACTCTAGCTTTCATTTAGTTACTGTTTGTGTGATATATTATTATCCTTCTTACAAGCAAAGTGTTTTGTCTTTGAATCTAAAGTTTATCTCTTATCGATAGCATATAGTTAAATTGTACTTTTTATATATTTTGCCAATCTCTGATTTACTATTGGAGTGTATAATCAATTTACTGAAAAGGTAGGACTAACATTGCCATTTTCCTTTGGTTTCTGTATGTTTTGTCTCTTTTTCCTCTATTCTTCCATTACTCATTGTTTTTGAATATAAGTGCTGATAAGTGCTGTGAATAAAAGTATAGTGTATTGGCTGGGCGCCGTGGCTCAGGCCTGTAATCCCAGAACTCTGAGAGGCTGACGTGGGTGGATAGTTTGAGCTCAGGAGTTTGTGACCAGCCTGAGCAAGAGCGAGACCCCGTCTCTACTAAAAAATAGAAAGAAATTAGCTGGACAACTAAAAATATATAGAAAAAATTAGCCGAGCATGGTGGCACATGCCCGTAGTCCCAGCTACTCTGGAGGCTGAGGCAGGAGGATTGTTTGAGCCCAGGAGTTTGAGGTTTCTGTGAGCTAGGCTGATGCCACAGCACTCTAGCCTGGGGAATAAAGTGAGACTCTGTCTCAAAAAAAAAAAAAAAAAAAAAAAAAAAAAAAAAAAAAAAAAAAAAAAAAAAAAAAAAAAAAAAAAAAGAAAAGAAAAGAAAAAAAAGTGTATAGCCTATGAAGGGTGATAGAGATTCATATGTAAAGTTACTATTTTATATAATAATATTATTGATACTCTTTTAGATAAAGTGATCTTTAAGCAGAGCACCTGAGGAAGTAAGCAAAGAAGCCATGTAGATAACTAGGGGAGATAATTCTAAGCAATAGAAAAAGCCCCTGCTGACAACGTTCTTGGCTTGCTTTATCAACATCAAGAAAACAGGCATAAAATACTCCTTGAGTAAAAGGATAAGTAGGAGAACTAAGAGAATGGTGGAAGATGAAATCAGACTGGTGGCAAGGAGACTGGATTTATGGGAACTTGTAGAACAAGAAGACTTTGGATTTTGCCAGAAGAGAGATGGTGTTATGTCAGAGGGTTTTCAGGAGCTATGAGTTGGAATCTCATGTTTTGAAGTGATTACTTGGTTTGCTGAGTGGAAGCAAGGAAAAGCATATAGGAAGGAGAGAGTTGAAGAAGTGAGAGAACTTAGGAAGTTTCTAGAGTATTTAAGGTGATATTTGATGGTGACAGTGTCCAGTGTAGACATTGTAAAAATGGTGGATTTGTTTCAAAGAAATGTCACTCCAAAGTCAATGAATATTCTGATATATTGGTTGTGATTTTTGACAGAGAAGAGACCTCAAGAATGGCCCTTGGATATTTGGCCTGATTTACTGGAAGAATGGAGGTGTTATTTACTGAAATATGAAAAATGATAGAAGGAATAGATTTTGAAGGGAGATATTATAATTGTGATTTTTATACCTTAAGTTAAAAATACTTAATAGAGTGCTTAGTAGACAAGGAGTGGAGGTGTCAAGAAGACAGGTATGTAAGTATGGAGATAATTACAATAAAAAGCCAACAAAAATAAATTTCTATCCACGTTAAGAGAATTGTGCATGGGAGATCCCTAATTATGAGAAATTTCTAGAGAACCTGGTGTCAATGCTTTTCAGCCAAAGACTACCAAAACACATTTGTAGTTGACCAAATTAAGTATATTACCTTTTGCACAGAGTGAGGTCACTTACTATGGAAAATCATGAAGTATCTCAGTAGGAGTATTAAAAAGAACTTATTAACTTGATTTATAAGTGATACATCATATGCTATCAGAAAGTGGAGCAACTCCATGAATGGGTATCTCAATAAATTTTATCTATGGAAAGGGTAGACTAAACTCAGGACAAAACTGTAGCTGATAAATGAGTAGTTGTTACTGATTTTAGCAAAACACAGTGATCCTGTTTATGTCTCACTTTATCATATTCTCAGAACGACCTGGTCAGATGTTGATGTTCTGGGAGATAATGTGTGTCTATCAAGAGAATAACATGGCCTTGCTCTGAGTGTTGGCCCAACTTGTGATAAAACCGAAGCCTTAGGTATGGATGTCAGACAAGATTGGAATAAGGTCAAGGTCTAGCTACAAGTGTTAGATTAGTTTCCAAATATCAGGAGGTACTGATATTTCTTACTCTCCAAGAATAATGTGACCCATGAGAATAAGAAAACAATAATCTTTAAATATCTGCTGCAGCCAAGAGACACAAATCAAGTAAGACCTTTTGTGCTCCCACCTTCCCCTCTCCTTCTTCTATTTTTTTCCAAGCCATCTTTCCAAAAGAAGTCAGAGAATATGAAGTAGAACAAAAAGGAAGCTAGTAGACATAGGCCCTTCTTCTCACTTAGGTTTTCATGCTTGCCTCAGGCTGGATTTGAAAAGAGGAGTTTCATATTAATAATATTAGGATTCATAATGTTACATGAAGCTGTCCACATTAATTACCATGGAACATGGAGTTACTGCATGATTGTATTTTTTTCAATAAAATGGGTCCAAAATGAAGAAGTAAAATATGAGTAATGGAGATTCTTACTGGGCCTTGTTACTTGGGCCAGTATTCACCCAAGTAGCTTTGTTCTATTTGAAAGATACAGATCTATGTGATTTCATTTGCACATGGTTTCAACCACCCATGACAAACAGGAAACATCTCCTTCAAAGACTGATATACAGGAACATTCAAAAAATTTATATCCCATATAAACTGTCTTTTCCATTTTCCTCTTTTAAAACATAATACTGCATTTTTAATTTACATGTAAAAAACCCTTATAAAGTACTTTTGCTTGTCAGTCTAAAGGCATTCTATTTAAATATTAGGCCTCCTTGTTATTATTGTAGAAGCAAACCTCTGTTAACAGAGCGATAGTCCTCAATTGACATAATTTTATACGATAAGTGTAACAATTTCTTTTCTTTTCCTCTGTGAGGTTTATATAGTCCACCCATGCCATTTGTGTGGGCTATTCTAAAGCAGATATTAAGAATAATAGGGCCCTTACCTTAAAGGAGTTGACTTTTAAATGACAAACAATTAAAATCTTATGTGGTAAATATAGTAGAGGTAAGTGCAAAGGGAGCATGGAGGAGAGAATGAGAGTTACTATTTTTAAACAAAGCTCTAATAGTTAAAACAAAAGTAAAGATTTTTGAAATTTTTCTCCAATGAGGCCATTTTTAAAAATTTCTCTGCAGGCATAACCACTGAAACATAATTTAGAAATGCACTCAGCGAAAATTAAAAATTCCTAAAATAACCTGCTTGCACTTTAATCAGATCAAACACAGAAATGAAGTGGCAAAATATGCCAGCACACCTGGTCATTACCCCCTGTGGCTTAGACACTTTCCAAAAGGTTGGCATTGATGTGTCAAAGTAAGTAGCAGGTGGTCTCGAAGTCTCAGTTCCCCCTGGTGATGGATGTCAGTTGGTTCCTAATTTTTCCAAAGAAGGTGCCCTAAGCAAATTAGCAAGCGAAACTCACAAACCTTTTTTGACCACATTTATGCAAAAGAAAGGCAAGGCAGCATTTTCACTTATCACATAAATATAAATCAACCCATTAAAGAGTGCTTCTGCTCCTCACTGACAGGTTAGGGAACAATACCTGGGAACCCTATAACTTCTATGCTATGCTGAACAAGCTAGGTTTGGATTTTCTTCCATTCAAAACACAATCATACTTTTATTACACATTTATGTTGTCTATTTGCTCATGTCTGAGACAGAGCTATTTTGTTTATTTTATTTTGATTTAACAGTTATATAGATCTTGCAATGTGTCAGAACTGTTCTAAGTGCAGATATTAACTCACTTAGTTCACCTAACAATCTTGTGAGCTAGGTGTGGCTATCATTTCCATTTTACAGATCAGGAAACTCTGGCATAGAGAGGTTAGCCAGATAGCCCAGGTCACATAATTACTAAGTGACAAGGCTGGGATTTAAATCCAGGCTTACCGACTTTAGTTGAACTTCATTTAGCATATGGTTGTAATGTTTTTTTACCCACAAGGCATCTTCTCAATTTAATCTCTTAGCAACTGGGCTACTTGTCATTATGTATCTATATCACCAGATCATCTAAATGAAAACTTTTGATGGATATGCAAACTGACTGTTCTCCTTTTTCTCACACCTAATGATCTTATATCTCGATTTAATGTTAACTAAGGATATCCTTATGAATTGGTTCAGAAACTTCCAACAATTACAGATTTAAAGGTGAAACTCTATACTAATAGAGAGGCAAACTGGTGTGGAATTTGATATTCTATTAATGAAATATTCAATTTCCAGATGTGAAATACTGGATAGCTTTGATAATAAAATTTTCTTGTCTTTATTTATTAAGCACATACAAAAATCTTAAGAGTCCCAACTTATTCTTATGAATACCCATAAAAGCTTCCCAATGGTTTTTTTTTAATGATCCCTCCTTATACTTGAAATTCTCATATTCTGATGTCATGATATAGTCACAGCTATTTTCACTGGTTTTACTGTCTATACTTTTGGTATGAACACTTCTGCTTTTTAATATGATTTTTAACTATATTGCTTTATTTCAGCATGGTTTTCATCAAGCCACTTCTGATAACACTAGTCCTTATTATCCGAAGTGTTTATGGCAACTTACTGGTAGAGGATGATTATAAAACACCCGTCTCCAATGTGACTGTTAGTTAATTGAAGTCTGTTTATTGCTTCATCTCTTTATATAAATTCAGTGTCTTTCAATAATGGAAAATGGGCCTACTCTGCCCATAGCTAAAAGGACCAAGACACTTTTCCCTGTTTTTTGGTTGTAGAAGCATGTGTCAAGAAAGAACTTCCTTCAACCTGGATCTTATGTGACTGCCATAAGCAGAGGTCCTCTGCCGTACCACAGTAGCTAACTAGCATGAGTGAGAACTAAAATTGTTTTGGGTTATGCTGCTGAGAGATTGGGGTTTTTCGTTGTCTGCTTTTTCCTGATCAATATTGCTCTATAAGGAAAGCTTCCATAAACTAAACTTAAAATATGTGGCATTGGCTCAGGGATGAGTGACAAGCTGTAGAAAAACAGGTATTGCAGATTTGAAAGAGGTTATCCACATTATAGAATAACAGATTTGGGTGAAATATTACCAGTGATAACTGTGAAGGTAGATCATATACCTAAAAATCATGTAGCCCAAGGTACAAGGGTTGGAATACAAAATATTAGTAGGACAGATTAGTTATACCTATCAGTGTTTGGTAAACAATTACAAAAAATAAAAAGAAAAGAAAAAAAGAACGAAGAATTGATTTCGGCAAACAACTGCAGAACAAATAGGGTCCACAAATTGAGGAACATACAGTATAAGACAAAAGAGCTGTTTGTCACCATCAACTTGTAAAAAAGAAAATGAGAAGCCTACAATAGACAAGTGCCAACTAAAAATCAGCCTGATGACATGTAAAATCTAAAGTTATGATGTTTATGCCTATTTTTAAAATACCTGAATGGATTAAGATACCCAGAGGTAGGGTCCATCCAAAAGTACAGAACACTAAATCCTTTTAGTTTAACAAAATGTCACAGGGGAGATACTGAATATGTGGCTACTCAATTAAGATCTGATAGACAAAATACTTACACTTAAGTCAGGAAAAAAGATAGGGGTTAAGAGAAACAAAGAGATATAGCAAATTTAATATAAACATGTCCACTTACCTATAGATACATGGTATGGACGAAATTCAAATGGGTAAGAAGTAAATAATTGTTAAGAGGGTTTTGCTCACAGAATGTTGATTTTATAAACCTTCTTTATCTTGAAAATAAATGAATTCATAATTTACACATTATCACAGATATTTGGGCAACTGGAAGAAATAGAGATATTTCCAGATTAAATAAAGGCTGAGGAGATTTATACAGGAAAGGGAAGAATATTGAAGTGCAAAATTAGATAAGGAATCTTTGTAAAGAAGAATATTACCATCAATGTGTTCCAAATGCTGTATAATCGCATAACATTGCTCTGATAACTGAAGGCACTATTCATGATATTCTTGCACCAGAAAACCTCTGCTAATCTTCAGGATGAAATTTTCTTTGCCATAAATATATGGCCTATCGGAACATAAATATTACTTTTCTACAGCGTTATCTCCCTTGGTAGGGGAGCAAGATGAATGTGAGCAATGTAGAGTAAAATCGTTCTGATGAGAAGAGCAACTACTGATAAAATGTCAACCTGATTTTCTACTCTTTAATATATCTACCAATCTAACACAAAATCCAATTCAGGGTTTGATTATCATATTTAGACTCTACACTCTGATATTGAGAAGTTGAAATATCATCTTTCAATTTCTACCTAAATTTAATTGTGATCCAATAGCTGTCCATTCCTTCAAAATAATAGAGAAATTTTTGCAAAGGTCTCCAGAGTTAAATTTCTATGCCAGGAGTCCCAACTGTATTGTCTGTATGAAAAAGTAATGCAAAGTCAATTGCATTGTGAAAAGAATCCTAAAAAATTCACTAATAATTCTGATTTTATTTACTTTATATGTGTGTACGTGCATATGTATTATTTCCTATGATGCATTTATGGATGTTTATATATACATATATGTTTATATGTGCATGTATATGCATGTACATTTTGTTCTGAAGTAACTGGAGTAGTTTTATCTTAGACTGTAGCCTGTTAGTTTAGCATTGTCTAAGTGGCCACTTGAATGTAGATGATAATAAATACAATTATATAAATAGGTTAAAAATGCCATTAGTTCTGCAAAGATCTCTAAATGGAAAGGGAATTATCTCAAAGGTAAATAAGAGAGAATTCTTTTACTCATTTCCTTGCATTTCAAACAATTAATAACAATGGAAAATTACTAAGATTTTCAAAACTTTCCAAGAACAAAAAATGATTGTCCAAACAAGGTAATTTTTAAATATTTTATATTGAAGTAAAAACTTGGAAGGAGACAAAATGATGAAGGGAATGCTATCAAATTCAAAGTGGGGAGTAAGGAATAAACAATCCATTAGGGGCACAATTTCTTTCACATTATACTTAAAATATTTGAGCACAAAATTAAATAAGTTTTCCCCATTACTTAATTTTCTGTCTTTTGAACCCTCACCTCTTGCTATCTAGGACAACTAAGCTGGCAGAAAGAAAATTTGCTTCATGTCTGAAAGAAGAGTTGAGGAGTTTATGATTTTAAAATCTGGTCAGGATATTCAGGTGTCTTATATACTTTAAATTGGGAGGACCATGACAGATCCACAGAAGTTATGAGCACAGGAATGAAATAGCAAGGCCTGGAGTTTGTAATGTAATATAATCTAATGTTTACTGAATGAGTAAACCAAAAATGAACTGATCCGTTAGTGAATATGGTCTCTCAAAATGCAATTTAGATCTAGCTATATTTTTACCTTTAAATGAGTGTTTTATGTTTACAAATAAATGAAAATTAAGATATCTTGGAATCATAACAAAAATGTGATAGGTATGACATCTTTCTTTCTTCCAAAAGCAAGGCAAGCATCATTTATTGATCATGATGTTTTGAGGTTGACAGCCTCAGAATCCATCCCCAATTCAATACTTTAAAAAATGAGCACAAGTTGAATGAATGTACAAAGAAAATAAAACCCAGTATCTATCCATTCTAAGGAAAAATCCCTTGTTTTTACCTTTAAGGAAAAGGAGATATATCAATATTGCATACTCATGGTCACACTACAAATTGTCCAGAAAGCTGGGTCCAGAATGGAACTAACTTTAATGTTACATAAATATTTAGGATAGGTCATAAATTCTTTCTTACACATAAATTCTCTGTGATTAGATATTTGACACTTTTATTGGGACAATCAATGAATGTAAAATGAAATATAGAAGAAAATATTTTAATAGATCAAAATATTGGTACCAGCATTAACTTCAGTTTCTCTCTTTGCTTTCTATCTTTCTCTCACACACTTTGACTCTGAATATATGTGTGTGTGTGTGTGTGTGTGTGTGCGTGCCTGTGTGTGTGAGAGAGAGGGGGAGGGAGAGAAAGACAGAGAGAGAGATACTGTAAGTCAAGTAATTCTCCATATCATGTTATAGAATGTTAAACACAATTTTAACAGTTACTATATGTTATCTTACTTAAGGGAAAATTTAGCTCACATTTTTACATTTTGAAGTTCTTTAGGCAGATGTATAAGGAGACAAAGAACTAACAACATCATGTAGACATTCTAAATACTTTTGTAATTATCCAACAATGTATTTGCTTTTATCAGGAAAGATGCTGAAAATATTTTAATGAATACACAGGTCAATGAGAGACCTTTATTTTGTACTAAGATCACCCATCTTTAGAATTATCATTATATGTTACTTCACGTGGTGAGTTGGGGAGGGATGGGCAGTAATAAGATTTAGGAGAAAGACCTCATTCTAAATCAGGCTAAGTTATTTGATGTTATCTATGGCGTTTGCTATATCTGAACTTTGTTTTCCCTGCTATTAAATGAGAAGATTGGCTTTGCTGATACTTAAGACATTTCTAAGCCTATATTACATCAATTGTAAACTTACAATATGTCTAAAATCTAACTGCATTTATTATAATATTCACTATGGAAAGCAATATTTTAGGTGAAGTAAATAATTTTAAAATGTACATTTCATCTATAATATTTCTAATATGATGTATAAATTACCATCTTTTTAAATCTGAATCCTTTATCCTTTAAATTATAAAACATGTTAATCCATCTATCAAAGTAAGCTTAAAAATACAAAGACAAGATTCATCAAAATAAGTTCCATTAAACATTAGCAGGGAATGAAGTATCGAATGTGGCTAAAGCATTTCTCCCCTGACATGACACAGTCCGGATCATGCATTGTGGGAGAAAGTGTGTACGAGACATGTTCACCACAGTGGAACACGAAAATCTGCCTAAGGACAGCGGAGTGGAAAATAAAGGACAGAGGAGTGTGGTGGACCAGACAAAATGACAAAGACTTTGGTGGATTATTAAATAAAGGTATTAAAAAATAGAAAGTGAGAAGTAGATTTTAATTCCTTGCTTTAAAAATAATCAATATGAAATTATTTAACAATACTAACATTTTAATGTCATAAGGAATCTTTCATAGAGTTGTATATACTTTACAAGACATAGATTTTGAAGATATGGCTAATGTTTGCCAAATCTTTGCCATACTAAAATGTTAGAAAAATACCTTCTGGCAACCTCTCAGTGAAAATAACTTAACCAAATGACCTGGAGAAAAATATGTCAATTTCTGATTTCATTATTCTTCATATATTATTCTTAATTTTCTTCTGCAAATCAATATCTTATTTTGATTCATTAGGTCGATGCCAGCATGTGAACATGTAATTATATTATTACGCTTCAAGACTGAAAAACTAGATTCTTCTGAATTTCTTAAGGTGCTTGCTTATTCCTCTAATCCGAATATGGGAACTATTTGAAATTAATGGTAGGTAAAAATTAACAGAGGGTTCTAATGTCAGTCAAGGAAAATTTTGAGGACATATGATGGAATTAACAGGCAATGAACAAAAGATTTTACAGAAGGCAGTCTTTCTTTTAGAAAAGAGGACTTTTTTCCCCATTAACTTTATACTTTTTGGCTCGGAAATGACTTGTGAGAGGATTTAACTGCGGAGCAGGACGGTCATATTTTCTATTATCTTGAGTTTCATGGTAACCAATGAATTAGGGAACCTAGGCCTATGGATGCAAGAACAGTATCATTGAAAATATTGATTCTCTCCTCACTAAATAATTTTGCATATTTAGTGATATAAGAATGATGAGATTTTATTAATGATTTATCATCTGAATAAATTGCAAATGCAGTGCTCCCTCTCACATGTTTTAGCTCATGAGTAATAGGTCCATTACACTGGTTAAAAACCACTTTTGGAATCAAAGTGACCACATTTAAGATCCCTCACATCACCATGACATTAAAGCATAATTTTTTTTAAGATTTGGAGAAACTACACTTAGTCAGATTAATTAATTATATTTTTGCTTCCCAATGTGACTTTACTGTGCAACAAAGACATAGATTATAGAAGTGATCACAGCAATATTGGCATTACAGCTAAGAAGAAAGTAGATATCCTAAGCATTAAATCAGAAAGTAAACAACATATTAAGAATATTTTTGAAGACAAAAAATAATTGTATAAGAAAACAGTACTCTGAATATTAAATTGGACCTAATATTTTGTAATTAACTGAAATTTTTGTATACCACACCTCTGTACAAAATGAAGTGCAGCATATCACCTGAACTTAAAAGTCTTTCCAGTAATCTTCAAAGCTTAGAGTGTGAAAATAACAATCCAAACCACTGCTAAACAGAATATTTGTTATACCAAAATGCATACATTTACTAGTTTTTCATTCTACATTATTAAACAATAAACATAATAATTGAATACTCATATAAATAGGCTCTTGAAGTAGATTTTCTATTTTATTTCCTTTTAAAATTATGGACTACATTCTGTTTAAACCGGGAAGAGATTGGTCCTCTTAAGATACATGCACAAATATTCATATTACGAGGTCAGATGATTTTGTTCTCTTTATCTGTCTAAGATTTTCTCTGTCAAAGTTGTCAATAAACACCACTATTAAGTTGAGAAGGAACAATGAGTATCCTAAACTTTTAACATATTTAACTAGCTAAGATACGTCCTGAGTATACAGTTTATCCCTAACTTAGAATGTTTTAAAATAACAATCAGATTGATTTATTTTCTTCTTGAATGTTTAACAGATATACTTGTTATAATAGCATATTATTAATGTGATTTTGATGCAGGAGGGAAGTAGTAAATATGTGAACTCTTATTATAATGCAGTGAAGGGTAAGATGTTATTAAACAGTTTTAAGAAAAACGTAATCGTAAAAGTTGTATCCTTGAACTTGTGTGATGTGTTTACTGTGTGGTTTGCATTTATGTCTTTTGTTTTTTGTACATGTGGTTTAGTAGTATTAATTTTTCAATATTTTGTACTATGTGTCTAAGAAACATAGAGATTACAAGAACTGACTAATAAGTAAGGACTTTCTTTTCCCTTTATTGTGTCCTCTACCACAAAACATTACACATAATATATGTAGTATAACACTCTACAGATATTGTAGACACTCCTACAAAAAGAAAAACAGAAGAAAAGAATTTTGGTTTTTACCGAAATTAATAATTTTTCTCTTACTAGCTTACAAATTGTTAAGTCTTCATTGAATTATTACAAAGGCTTAATGGCAATTGTGATGGGAAATGATATATTTATATCATATTGTTTTTTTTCTTTTCATTTGAATTTTCAGATAATTTTTCTCATCAGGTCATTTATCATTTCATGATTTGCCTAATAATGTAAATTACATTTTTGTTTACCTGTATCATTTTCAAATGGATGAAGTCCAAGTTGGATAATTTGATAAATAATTTATTGGAACTTTTTTTTCTTCACACCTGTACAGGTTTTTCATTATGAAGTCTGACTTGGCCTCTTCGAACGTGAGTGATCCATCTCCAATTAATTTTGTTAGTATTGCACATTTTCATGTATGCCACCTAATAATTCATCCAACATGTTCATGTTTTCCTATTCCCTCCCCTACCTCACCACCAAAGAAAGTACTTTTCAGATGGAAGCACACTTTGTTTATATTTTATTTTTGCCAGGGCATACAGGAGAGATATTAGTACATGGCATAGACCTTCATAAAATTCTTATTTAATTTCTTTGATGTCACACAGTTTGGAACCCACAATCTAGTCATCTAGTAAACATAAATAAAAAAAACTACAGTGGTACAAATTAGCTTAAGTGATTCAAGAACTAACTACAATCACATGAGAAATGAGAAACTTATTCCCATCCCAAGAATTATATGTATAATTAAAAATAAAAACATGGCAATGTTTGCTCTTTGCTAATTGGGTTGATGATGTTAGTTAATATTGAATCACGAATGTACATTTTACAGAGACTTACTGGAAGCCTGTTTATTCTATTTTTGTTCTCTAAAAAATTGTAAAATTAGTCTGTGGTAGGTTATTATATGCAATGAGGTTGGCCAGTGCAAACATTAATAGTCACTAAAATAAAATAGTCCATAGTTCATTATGCACAGCTGCTCCTACTCAATATAGAAACGAGAGAAACACAAAGTGTAAAATCATCAAGTACCTTGGATTGGGAGTCACTGATACAAGTTTTTTAAAAATGCTCTGTCTGAATCCATTCCCCCAGCCTCATCGTGGTACCTTTCCCTTGCACATCAGGATGATTACATTATGCGGACAGAATGGCAACTGCTAAATTGCTAGACACAGGGCAATCAGGCAATCAGGGAGATTTACTAAGGCATCTTTTATTCTGTCTTCTGCTCAAATCTCCATCTTCACATATCAATTTTGGACTATTCCTTTAATTTTTCCTTCTGATGCTTACCACCAGAGGTTTAAATACTGTTTATACCCATGAGTGACACGGACAGTATTCAACAATTTGTACTTTACAAGTAATGAACAATTAGAAAAAAATACCTGTGCTGTCATTGTGCTCTGACTGAATATCATTTTAATATTTACTACATTTTTTATATATCATCTTTTAAAATAGTGAGTAGGTGTTATGCTAGCAAGATAGTAGAATAGGAGCCTTCTATCAACTCCTTTGCAGAAGCATCAATTTTGACAACTACCCATAGATGAAAGTACATTTTGTGAGAGTCCAGGAGTCCAGCAGAGAAGTTTCAGCACACTGTTGGAAGAAAAAAATATGAGCACAGATTTATTGAAGAGGGTAAAAACAGTTTTGCTTTATTCATGTCACCCCTTTCTCAAAGCGGCACAGCTCAGTGCCAAGAAAGACCTGATAAGTTCATGATTTTTCCCTCGGGGAGAAGTGATATATTAGCGGGTAAACATCTGGGTCCCTCAACTACATGGGGTGCTCCCCAGGAGGCCTACTTCTTTTTTGTTGCACCCAGAATACTGAGGCGATTGGCATGGTTAAAGGTTTGGAGATGCTGGGAGCAGGCGAGAGAGGCCTTGGGCCCTACTAACCCCTCCACAGACTCCATTAGGAAGCTACCTATGGCCTGCTTGAGATACTGCACCTGTGGACCACCCCCTCTGGCCAATGGGCACCCCACACCCTCAGTGTGGCTCACTAGCAACCACCAGGCTGGCTCCGCCAGTGTGTCCACACAAATAGCAAGTGTAATTATCTCATACAGAGAGATGGCTCAATTCTTTGGGGCTGAGAAAAGGCCTAGAAACTTGAGCATTTCAGGGCACTACACTAGCAAAAACAAATGGAAGGCTCTCAGCATGTGGCCTATCTTTGATGGATACAAAAAGGCAAAGAATCTTAAGAATTTCCCAAGAAGGGGACAAGGGGTTTGGAGTGAACACATCTGTAGATAAGGTCCGACAGAGTCTCAGAATCCTTCGCCAGACTGATGAAGGCATTTTCTACTTTCCTCCTAAAGATGGTCAGTAAAGAATGGAGAAGGTGGTGACTGCTTCTTCTGTTGTGAAGACAGCAACACAAGATTCAAAGAGTACACACACGCACACACATACACACACACACACACAAAGAAACATGACCACCAAAGGAACACAAAAATATTCCAGTAAATTAGGGCACATTTATACATTGTTGGTGGGAAGTAAATTGGCAGAACCATTATGGAAAACACTATGGAGTTTCCTCAAAAAATTAAAAATAGAACTACTATATGATTTAGCAATTCCACTTCTTGGTATATATCAAAAAGAAATAAAATCACTATCTCAGAGAGATATCTACACTCCCATGTTCAGAGTAGCATTATTTACAAGAGTCAAAATATGAAAACAACCTACAACCTGAGTCTATTGATAGATAAATGGAAAAGAAGACACTCCTACCCTTTGCAACAGCATGGATGAACCTGGAAACATTACGCTAAGTAAAATAAGCCAGACACAGGAAGACAAATACCCCATGATCTCATATGTGGAATTTTAAAAATTCCAAATTCAAAATAACAGAGAATAGAAAGGTATTTAATATGTATCAGAGGAAGGAAAAATGAGGAGTTATTGGTCAAGGAGTACAAGCTTTCATTTATCAGATAAATAGGTTCTGGAGATCTAGCATACAACATGGAGATTGTAGTTAATAATAATGTATTGTATACTAGAAATTTGCTAAAAGAGCAGATTCTAAGTATTCTCACCACAGAATTTTAGAAAGGTAACTGTTTGAGATGATGGATATGTTAATTGTCTTTACTGTAGTAATCATATCACAATGTATATGTATATCAAAATATGCTATATACCTCCATTAGGAAGCTACCTATGGCCTGCTTGAGATAGTGCACCTCTGGACCACCCCCTCTGGCCAATGGGCACACCATACCCTCAGTGTGGCTCACTAGCAACCACCAGGCTGGCTCCGCCAGTGTGCCCACACAAATAGCAAGTGTAATCATCTCATACAGAGACATGGCTCAATTAAATATATATATTTAATACATAACTTTTTATATGTTAATTATACTTTAATAAAACTGGAAAAATTTAAAAAATTTTTGTGGACTTCTGGCTTCTGGGGAAAAATTTGTAACATATGATAACGTATATCTTATATTTATCTAATCAACCACCTGGCCTTATATTATGAATTAATATATTATAAATTATTAACTTTATGTTTCAAGTATTCATGCCAAATTCAAGTTGCTTTCAAAGTTGCCCGATATTCTTATTGTAAGATCTTTGCTTTTAAAATATACTTTAACTTCCTTTTCTTTTCCTTGCTGACACTAGGAATATTGATCTTGTGTCTTTAATACTGTTAAATATTCTAATTCATATTAACCTCTTAAGTTTTCTACAAGTCTATCATATTGAGATGTATTCATTGTACCACCATTTTTCTTAGATTCCATGCCTTCTTAGATTCTCAAGTATTTATTTTACTTATCAAATGATTTAATCTAGAATATATGAATCTTTGGTGTTTTGAAAATATTTTTATTCTGATTTCAGCTCTGGTATTTACTTGACAATTGACTGGTTACATATTCATAACTTCAAAAACATTTGCTCTTGAAATTTAAGGCTCTACTCTATTTTCATCCCATACCACTGTTGCTGATGAGAGATTCGTGGTATCATTAACAGTTTCTCATCTTCTTTTTTAGTTACTAAAAACTTATTCTCCCTGGAAACTTTTAAGAGACTTTATTTAACTGTGGTGTCTAGAAATTTACCAATGATTTTTCTAGATATCAGACTGTGTGTGTATGGATGTGTGTGGGGGTGTTCAATAATTTGCCCAGTATACAAAAGTACCTTTTTTCGATTTTTTATATGGTGATAATATATAACAAAATTAACCATCTCGATCATTTAAAGTGTATAGATCAATGATATTAAATACATTCATGATGTACAAGAATCACCACAGTCCATCTCCATAACTCTTTTTATCTTGTAAAATTGAAATACTATACCCATTGAACAATAACTTCCCATTCTACTGTTTCTCTGATTTTGGCTACTGTAGGTACCTTATAAAAATGGAATTATATAATGTTTATCTTTTTATAAGTGACATTTCACTTAGCATAATGTCTCTGAATTTTATCCATATTGTCACATATTGCAGAATTTTCTTCCTTTTTAAGGCTAATATTCCATTTTATGAATATACCACATTTTGATTATTCGTTCATCCATCCATGGGCACTGGGTTATTTCCACATTTTAGCTCTTGTTAATAATGCTGCTATGAACACAGGTGAATAAATATCCCTCTGTTTTCAATTATTTTGTGTTTAAATCCACAAGTGGAATTCTTGGATTATATGGTAACTCTATTTTCAAATTTTTAAGTAACTTCCATACTGTTTTCCACAGAAGCTATACTATTTTAAATTCTCGCTAACACTGCACAAGGAATTTCTCTACATCCCACATCCTCTCTACTCACTAACACTTGTTATTTTGTGTTTTGTTTTTGTTTTGTTTTGTTTTGATTTTTTGATCACCCATCTTAATGGGCATGAAGTGACAACTCATTGAAATTTTTGTTTCCATTTCTCCAATGATTAGTGATGGTGTTAGCATCTTTTGCTTTTTGGTCATTTGTCTGTTGGTCACTTCTGTATCTTTTTTGGAGAAATGTCTGTGTAAGTCTTTTGCCCATTTTCAAATCATTTGGAGCTTGTCAGTGTTGCTATTGAGTTCTAGGAATTCTTTATGTATTCTGGATCCGAGTGACTTATCAGATATGTGATTTGCAAATATTTTGTCCCATTCTGTGAGCTGCCTTTTTATTCAGTTGATAGTGTCTTTTGATGCACATTTAAAAATTTTGTCCTGTCAAGTTTATTTTTTCTTTTGTTGCTTGTGCCTTTAGTGTCACATCCAAGAAATCAGTGACAAATCCAATGTCATCACAAAGTATTCGCTGTATGTATTTTTCTAGAAATTGTATTCTTTTAGGTGTTATTTTTAGGTCTTCAGTCCATTTTGAGTTAATATTTGTATATAGTGTTGCGGGGGTCCAATTTCATTGTTTTCCATGTGAGCATCCCCTGTTCTCACTATTTTTCATTGAAAGACTATCTTTTCCCTGTTGAATTGTCTTGGCAGCCTTGTCAAAAATCATTTGAACATATATGCAAAGGTTGATTTCTGGGCTCTCTATTCTATTCCATTGGGCTATATGTCTGTCTTTATACCAGCACCATACTAATTTGATTATTGTAGCTTTTTAGAAGTTTTAAAATCAGGAAATGTGAGTCATCCAGCTTTGCTCTTCTTTTTGAAAGTTGTTTCAATTATTCAGGGTTCCTTGAGATTCCATATGAATTTTATGATGGTTTTTTCTAACTCTTCAAAAAAATTCACTGCAAGTTAGTTAGGGATTGCATCAAACTGTAGATTTCTTTGGATAGAGTGGACATTGTAACAATGTTAAGTTTTCCAATACATGAACATGCAGTGTATTTCCATTTATTTATATTTCCAATTCTATTAGCAATGTTTTGTAGTTTTTGTAGTAAAAATATTTTACTTCTTTGGTTAAGTTAATTTCTAAGTATTTTGTTCTTTTTGATACTATTGTAAATTGAATTGTTTTCATATTTTCCTTTTCATATTTTGTATTATAAGTACATGGAAATGTAACCGATTAATGCATGCTGATTTTGCATTCTGCTAAATCTGAGTTCATTTATTAGTTCTAACAGTTTCATGTGCGTGTTAGAGGGCGAATCTGTAGAGTTTTCTACAAATATGATCATATTGTCTGCAATTGGAGAAAATTTTACTTTTCCTCTCCAATTTGGAAACTTTTTATTTCCTTTTTTTGTTTATTTTTGCCTTATTGCTCTAACTAGGACACCCAATAGCATACCTCAGGGTATGCCAGGGTATAGCAGCTTGGTTTCAGACCACTGCAATAAAGTGAATATTGAAATAAAGCGAGTAATGCAAATTTGGGTGTTTCCCAGTGCATATAAAAGTTATATATACACTAGACTGTTGTCTTTTAAGTGGACCATAGCATTATGTCTAAAACAATGCACATATCTTAATTTTTAAATAATTCATTGATAAAAATGCTAGCAATCATCTGAGCCTTCAGCAAGTTTTAATCTTTTTACAGGTGGAGAATCTTGCCTTGATGTTGATGACTGATGACTAATCCAGGTGGTTGTTGAAGGTTGGGTTGGCTGTGGAATTTTCTCACAATGAGACAACAATGAAATTGTCACATCAATTGACTCTTCTTTCACAAAATATTTATTCTTAATATGCAGTGCTGTTTGATAGCAGTTTACTCACAGTAGAACCTCTTTCAAAATTGGAGTAAATGCTTTCAAACTCTGCTGCTGCTTTATCAACTAAGTTTATGTGCTAATATTATTGTAAATCCCTTGTCATTTCAACAGTGTCCATAATATCTTCACTAGGAGTAGATTCCATATCAAGAAACCACTTTGCTCATCTGTAAGAAGCAACTCCTCCTCCATTCAAGTTTTATCATGAGATTGTAGCAATGTAGTCACATGTTTAGGTTCCACTTTTAATTCTAGTTCTGTTGCTATTTATACCACATCTGTAGTTACTTCCTCGACTAAAATTTTGAAGCCCTAGAGTTATCCATGAGGATTGGCAGAAACTTCTTCCGATCTCCTGTTAATGTTAATATTTTGAGCTCCTTCCATGAATTATGAATGCTTTTACTGGCATCTGGAATGGTGGATACTTTCCTCAGGCTCAATAATTTCCATTGTCCTATGTTCAAGTTTGTTGATTCTTTCCTTTGCTTGTTCAAATCTGCCTTTGAATGCCTCCAGTGAATCTTTCATTACACTACCAGAATTTTTTTTAAGTTTTCTATCTCTTTATTGATAGTTCTATTTTGTTCATACATCATTTTATTTACTTTCACGACATCTTCCTTTAGTTCTTTGGGCATCTTTAAGACAGTTGTTTTAAAACCTTTGTTTAATAGACCATCCGTAAAGTCTTTTTCAGGGACATGTTCTGTTGATTTATTTATTTTTTCCCCCTCTGACTGGGTTATATTTTCCTGTTTCTTTGTATGTCCTGTCATTTTGTGTTGAAAACTGAACAATAGTACTTTGGAAATCAGATTATTTTCTTCCCCCGGATTTGGTATTTTTTCTATTGCTTTTGTTATTTTTTTAAAATTTTGTAGTCTATCTTTGTGACAAGAATAGGCCTGAGGTGTAAACTTAAGGTTTTCTTAGCTGTTTTCTGAGCCTGTGTCTTTCTTAAGTATGCACACTTTCTAATTTCTCATTTGCAGTTGTTTTTGAATATCCTAGTCTTTAGTGTTTGGCTCCCAAAAAAGTAAAACGGCAAAAATGAAACCATATGCCAGAGCATTAAGTTTCCTGGAAGTCAACTTTGGCTGGAGAGGGAGGGGCTCATAACAGTGAAATGGATGTGTCACAAAAATGGCCACCACCTCCTTGTATCTCTGTGATCAGAAGCAGCAATTGGAGATCAGAGCACAGATCCAGATATTTGGATGATGATGTCCTTTTTGCCCACTTTGACTCCAACAAGATGTGTGTAGTTTGCTCTAGGAACTCACGCACAGCTGCCTGTCACAGGGCAGGGGTGGGAAATTGGTTGTTGCTACTGTGTTAAAAGCTGAAATTGACCAAAATTAGCTGCAATTTACTATCTAAGACTTCTCATGGAAGTTGCAAGCCTTCAAGAGACTCCAGAATTTGAAATAGTTACATGAGACAAATTGTGCCAGTGCAATTGTGGTCTAGATGGAGAGACAGATTCTTGGTGCTTCCTACTCTGCTATCTTCCCAGAATCCTCTTGCTCAACGGGACCTTTTCACTGAAGTCATTTTTCAGGGTTTTTATCATATCTCATCCTCTTCATAGCCCTTAACCTCATTGTCACCGTATAATGTTTATTTTACTTATATACTAGGATATTTTATCAGTTTTTTTATAGTCTTTCTAATTAATTTTTATTTAGCCAAACTTTTCCCAATGATCTTTTTTATCATACAATCTTTTTACGGATCTCCTACATTTCAAATATTGCAGCACACTAAATATATATTTATATGTATATATTTAACATGCTAAATATATATATTTTTTAATGTTCTATTCTCTGAATTATGCATTTCTTTTAGGGTGAATCATTTTGCTAGCATTCATGCACTTCCTTTTAGTGTTGACGGTTTCTCTCATTTGCCTGAGATCCTTGATTATTAGCTTACAGTTTTGAATCAAAGACTAGTGTAATTAACTAATATAACTGTTATTTTTCTATCCTATATATAAAGATACTGAAAGTTTACTTCTTGTGGCAAATGGACATGTATGCTGGCGGGTTTCTGTTTTGAGTGCTTAAATAAGAAGCAATCAGGAAGTTAGGTCTCTTCAACCCCCAACTATCATCATCAGCAATACTGATACAAGAATTTCTATTTTATTGCATCAGTCCTTACTCAGGGAGCCTCTGACTCACCTAATTAGGTATAGTCTTCTTTCAGGACTAGTTCTACAATTTAAACTTGGTGGTAAACACCTCAGCTATAAATGTGATATGGAGCAGAAGGGAAGGTATGCAAACTTGAGCCATAGTTTTGCCAAAAGTGTTTTAATCTGCCATCTAAAATTCAGGTCCTTTCCTCACTTCTGCTTATGATATCTGAGGATTTCCATGCTTTCTGCATTGCTTTCTACTATTGTGCATCTTTCTTCTTTGTGCTTTGAGATGTGATTCCTTCTCTTCTAATACTCTAATTATTATGCTGATACATCTCATTTTTCCATAATGCTTTTCTGAATGAATACTTTCTTGAATATATTTAATACAATTTAAATGGTTTTGAGAAGGGAGAATAATCAATTTTGTGATCCTAGTCCCAAAACAGTTACTGACTCATTTGAATTAGTTAGGAAGTGATGTTATTCTTAAGTAGCTTTGAAAACACAAATTTGTTACATTATATGACAGTTTAGATTGAGATTCTCTTATGATTCAATTATGTTCTTAAATACTCTGATTGACATTTTTCTCCCTAAAATGGACAGAGTGATATGTTCTTTTAGATAATTTCTCATATTAGTCATTCACACAGATGAATCATCTCTATTTATTTTAATACATACTGTCTGTTGATTGTTTCACAATGCAGAAAAGTGGCTTAGGTTGAAAAGTTTAGAAAATAAATTGAAACTGCTAAGATTAAAATTCAAACATGGCTAAAATATTTATTGTAATTTCTTTATAATTTCAGGAATATTGAAACTGCAAAGGTACATACTTAGTAAATGAGATCAAGATAATAATGGCAAAGAGACATGAATAGAAGATAAAACATCAAACATTGTTAATCCAAGAACCAGGGGATATATATTAGAAATTGTATGTGTAGTCAGGAAATATGAATGTGGAATTAATTCAGGAATGTTCGCTGTTATCTATTTTTTCATAATACTTAGATAAAAATGTTTTGGACCAGGAAACTCAATTCTAAAATTATGTCATAAATCAATTTTAGAAATAAAATGGATCCATGAAACAAAATCTAGTAAATTTGTTAATAAAATATAAATAAAAAATAAATCTTATTCAACAATTTTATTCTTCTTTAACCTACAGAGTATAGTACAAAATAATGATCATGGAATAAGGCATATCTCGGTCATTGTACCAGTGTTCTGCCACTTACTAGATTTGGCAGCTTTGGCAAGTAAATTAACCATAACAAGACTCAATTTCCTAATATCTAAAATGGATACCATAATTATACCTACCTCTAAGGAATGTTTATAATTACATTTAAAAATGCAGGTAAAGAATTTAGCATGATCCATGGGATATTATTAATATAAGTCTTCAATGAGTGTAACCTATATTTATCAGTCTTAGCAATATTGACCACTTGCAGGTTTCATTTTACTAGATTGTCACTATTATTATACCATTTTTGTAGATAAATAAGGTGATATTTAGATTAAGTAGTGCATCCAATATTACAGGTAGTATATATCATAGCAAATCCAATGACCAAGTCGGATTTGCTATAATATATACTTGCTATGATATATTTTCTATCATCCGCTATGATATATATTTGATTCTGAAGCACTGTTGATGAACTATGGAGATGATACTTTGTCTATAATATAGAATATTGCACCTATATTATCTTGGGGCACTGGTCATGATTACATAAATGAAATATTAACTCAATAAATAGAAGCTATTGCTGCATTAGAGGCATTAATCTGGATCCAGCGTGACAAGCAGGCATAAAAATGACAAAGAATTTGTCCTTAAGTTGCATTCTAAAAAGAATGTCAATATCACAAACTATACCATGGGTAATTTCCTGTGTCTCGTAGACCACATTATTTGGGTTAATTTTCCTGCTTAATATACTATACAATGAATAATAAAATGTATTTTAATATTTTATTTTAAATCATGGAAGCATAAATTGCCAAGTCATGATATTTACTGAAGCAAGAATTCAGACATGCAGACAGCATGAGAACTACCCTTACCCTAGGAGTATTTTTCTTTCTCAAACATTAAAAACTTATTTTGATGGACTTCCAGGACAAGGAAAATATGAAAGCTCAGGTTATATTGAAGGTGATGAATAAAAGAGAAAACTTTTTCCTTCAAAAGTACAAAATCAAATGTCAGCAACTTCAGGATAAAGGGAGCCCATGCAGAATCATTCCCAGTTCAAATCTCCTAAGTAAGCCAGAAAATTTCAAGCCTTCAACTTAACTTCAGATGGTCCTTAATTAGCAGAGCTACCAGATGCCTCACAAGAGGCAATACAAGTCCTCTTTAAATGGAAATAACTTTATTGTATTTTTCAAATTATCCACATATGTATGGATAAATATATTTTGAAAAATATTTATTATTATAAATATAAATTTATTATTATAAATTTATAAATATAAATTTATATATAAATTTATTATTATAAATATAAATTTATTATTATAAATATTTATTATTTTTCAATATATTATTTTTCAAAAATTATCTTCGGCATATAACCAAAGGCAACAAACACTGGAGGAAACTACACTCCGTAACAACAAACCAGCCCCCCAAAATAGCAGAGACACACTCAAAAAGACTTTGGTTCTTACAGTTATTAGGCACAGATTGAGATTAGTTATGTTTAGTACTTTTAAAGAAATAAAATACAGGTTTGATTATATCTATAAATAAAATAAAACCACGAACATAATAGATAACATTTACAAATGAACCAACTAGTAAATCTAGAAATGGAATATATAAAACACTAGAAAACAATAAAATTAAAACTAAATGAATGGGTTTAAGACCGAAGTGATAGACAAGGACAGGGTTAGTAATCTAAAACATATCAGAAAAAGTTCTTGAGAAAGTACTGGGGAGAGAAAAAAAAGATCAAAACTACAGAAGTTACCTAAAATTTGACATAAGGAAAATGAGCTCTATGATAAAGAAATGGTAAAGACTTTTCTCGTTATCTTGTTTCTTATTTTGTGTTTGTTTTTACAGGTCTAGATGAGGGAATATCCAGAAGTAAACTCTAATAAGTTGTATTGGGGATTTAGAGAAAAGAAAAGGTTTTTTTTTTTGTTGTTGTTAATTGTGAAGTAGAATACACTACATGTGAATGTTAGTGATGATGGAGAAGGATGAATTGAGCATTATCTCAGATTTCCAGCTTGGAAGATTGGATGGGCTCAAAGGAGGGTAAATGCTAACATTTTCCCTTGTCCTGTTGAACGTTTGAATGGAGATTTTGAACAATAAGAAAATATAGTCTGGAATGAAATGCAGACTTGGGAATTTACTATAGATTATTATTATTAAAGTTATGAGTGATTAAAGTGATTAAGAAGAAAAAAATAACATTGAATAGAATAATTATTTATGGGTTGTAAAAATTACTGAAAAGGGAAATCAGAGAGTTAAGGAGAGAACCAGAAATATGCTGTCCCAAAATTCAAAGGAGGGAAGATATCAGAAGGAACAAATGATAAAGTGTAAAATATTTAATTTCTGAGAACGTAAGAGAAAAAAATACATTGAAACTGGTCTTTCTGTATTGAAGACAGTGAGTACATACACAATTATCTTTAAAGGGAGAAAAAGTCAGAAAGGCACAGGCAAAATGAATAGAATTCAAACACACACACGCATACATAGAAACAAAAGAAACTTGAAGGGAAAATTAAAAAAAACAGGGTGCTTCTGCACATTCCAGTGACCTTGATTTTTCCCTCTATGTCAAAGGCATGATGAAAACATCTTTGACTTGTTTTTTTCAAATGAAAATAACAAACCTAGCATTTTTCTTTGTAAAATATAGAAAATTCCTTTTATTAACTTACTTTCAGTTAACTTCATTTATTCTAAGATGCTCATTTTTCTGCATTTGATGTTCCCTGAAATGTGAATTCACCATAACATTGATGTGGTAAGAAATCAATATGTCATAGTTTGATTGACAGGTTTGCTCTTTTTCTTTCTTGGTGGCATACAAGATAATGGTGCATCTTATAAAAGATTTGATGAAATACAATATAACAAAGGTAACTAACTACTAATTTTTACAGTAAGTTATTCTTGAGTCAGATAAAATATGCAACATTAATAATAATGCACATACATCACTTAGAATATTGATTTATATCCAAGTTTCTAATTGAGAAAATATGTTGCCTTCAAAAAGTTGTATTCAAACTAGAAAATCATTAGTACATTGCCTATAACTGATTACTAATATTTCAAAGCATTTTACTTAAAAAATATATTTCAGTTTAAAATTCAAATAAAGCTTTTATTTAATTCAAATATTGCCAAATATAAACAGAAACATAAAAGTCATAAATTTATTATTAACACTATGTGCCACAAAATCCTTAAATATATATACATTTTATTATATCCCTCACTTATTCCCCATATTTCTGAAAATACATAGAAAAAATGAATTCTATTATAAAGCAGTTTCTTGTTCTCCTCCCTGAAAGAAAGGCTTACCCAAATGAATCCTTACGTTACATTTTCCAGTTATTACATCTAACATTTCAAATAAAAAGATTTTAAATAAATTCCAGAAAGCATAATTCAACTGACTAATATCAAAAGTCTGAAAAAGTTACAATATATGTTAAATCAAAGTTGATTGCTTCAAATTTAGAAAAAGAATGATGATTTTTTTCTGTTTTGAGGCTTAACATAGCTGACACATGTATTTCCCCGGTATAAGTTCAGGAAAAAAGATTTTAACCAAGCATATCAGGAAATCAAAATATTTCACTAGCTTATTCATTTTAAAAAATATAATAAAGAGAAATAATGCTTTTGAAATCTACTTGGTAATAAGAAGTAAAACATGTTGATGTCAGTGAGTTATTAATTTAGTGTGTAACAAGCAAAACTGGCACTTGAGAAAAAAAGAAGTGGTACAATTAATAGTTAATTGGTTACCAAATATGCCTAAAATGAAAAATCTTCTATCGTGGAAAATTCTGTATTTAAAAAGGAAAGTGGCATTAGCCGCTCCAGAACCCCTAACATAAAAATCATTCATTCATTTTATTTAAGAGACTATTCTTGAAGAGTTTTCTAATCACAGCTTAGCTAATCATTATAAAAACAGAAGAAAAAAGAAAAACAAAACCAAGATATTTTTATTATCTCTTATTAAAAATTCAGTTACACTTACATACCTTAAAGGGACTATAGAATTCCAACTACAGGAAGAATGGAAAAACATCATAATTATGTAGTATAATTATGAGTGAGTTCCTTCTGGTATGATGAAATATTCTGTGCTCTCCCGTATAGTCTGTGCACTTAGGAACATCAGTACTTACATTGTTGTGTAAAATGAACAGCTACTGAGCTCTAATGGGCTTCATTTCGTGTTTTAAAATTCCTCAAAATCACTGTGAGATCATTAGCTCTGTAAGCACTAATGCATGCTGCTGCTCCTAAAGGAGCATAATAAAGAAAAACCATGAGAGTAGCTAACCCAAAAACTGCCTTAATTCTAAAAAGAAGAAATGTGTACACATAGTTTTTTCTCCATCGAAGGGAGAAATAAATAAAAATACATGTGATATATTATCCCTTTTTATACTTAAAAATATCATCTAAAAAAAAGAATAATGGATGCATAACAAGTACATTTTTCCTAGCTAAGTTAAAGGATAGTCTTTCTTAAGACTTTATTGCCTGAACATCTATATTTGGACCACAAGTTAAGTCATCCACCCAAGCTAAGGTGATCGTCATCACTAGCGGCTGGACAACAGTTTTCTAATCCTTTCTATACATCAATTTATGTACATCCTTGACCCCCCCAAAAAAACATTTGGGGAAACTTATAATTGCTAGTAGCTCAGATATTATTGTGATAAACAGTTAAAATGCCCTCTCTCTTTCCTTAGTGATATAGCAATCGGTGACTGTGGCCTCGAAAGTCTGATTAAGTTATTCAAATTTTCATATCACATGTAAATCAAAGAAAATATAATTTCTGCTGCATAATGTTTACAATAATTTTTTTCTGTAAACTTGCCAAACACTGGGTATTTCAAAAGAAAAGAAATAATGTCCCTTGATCATGAGTTCCAGATGATGAACTAACAATGTTTCTACATATTGCCACACATAGCCTTGAATTTCTGCCTACAATGTAAATGACTCATGAAAGTTATTAAAGTTATAGGCCTATGGTATGTGATGTTGTGTTTTATTGAATAACATGCCTAAATTCAAATTGCAAATTATTTTAGTATAATTTAATGACATAAGTGCTTTAAATTATAGCAAATATTAATTTGTTACTAAAATGGGTAAGTATACAATTTCCAAATATCTCTGACAATGTAGACTAGTATGAAATTATGATACTGTTGATACAAAAGCAAAACTTATCTTCCAATTTAAATGTTTTTTTACATTAAAATTTTAATGAGAATTCTTATTGTTAAGTATTTAAATTTTCTGATCTTGTTGACAAATATATTGCATTTACATATGTGGGGTTGTCAAATAAAAACATTAATAAATATTATAATCAAATTTTGAAAATTGCATTAATTTTTTTTTTTTTTTTTTGAGACAGAGTCTCACTCTCTTGCCTGGGGCAAGTGCCATGGCGTCAGCCTAGCTCACAGCAACCTCAAACTCCTGGGCTCAAGCAATCCTACTGTCTCAGCCTCCAGAGTAGCTGGGACTACAGGCATGCGCCACCATGCCCGGCTAATTTTTTCTATATATATTTTTAGCTGTCCAATTAATTTCTTTCTATTTTTGGTAGAGACGGGGTCTTGCTCTTGCTCAGGCTGGTCTCGAACTCCTGAGCTCAGAATGATCCGCCTGCCTCGGCCTGCATTAAAATATTTAATCTGCTTCAATTAAAAATATATCAGTGTATCATTCATGCACTGTCCATCCAGATTAGTACCACCTTATAGAATCTAGTCTCCTTCCTCTTCCCCACCAACATAAATAATCCCTCTTATAATGACAAACATTATAAAAATATTAGAAAATGTGCTTCAGTTCTAAGACCTAGAAGAGATTATTATAAATACATAACAAATTTCTACATATTTCTGCTAGATAAATTAGATATTACATATATTTTCATTAGGACAGAGAGAACTAAATTATATATTCTGTCCTTGAAAAAATTATTGGAATACAGTAAAAGAGATACTGGTAGAGTCCTTCTAGTAACTCTAATTGAAAGAGCTGATGACTGGAAACTAGGCTAGGTCATGAGATGTAGCCTACCATAATATTTTGATCACACAATTCAAAACTAGCTCAAATGAGAAACCTCAGTACAAACATGCCCACATCAAAGAGACAAGCAATCAAATAACATGGATCATTCCCCATGTAGATTCTTCCTGAGCAGTAGGCTCTTTCTTACATCGTAAGAAACCACATCAGGAAGGCAGTTGAACATACCACAAGGGGAACTAGAGTAAAGGCCAAACTGTAGAAAAATGTTAGATATGAAGAGCTTGCTCCTGGGATCACCTTGTCACTAGAGTTTGAAGGGAAATATATTGGACAAGAAGTTTTTCTGCTGGGACTACTCTGCTATGATAGGGCCTCTAGTCTCACTTGTTAGCAAACTGTTGACTCACTGAACTGGATATTTAAACATATATTAGCTAGATATTTTCTTTTAGCATCCTAGAAAACAATGAAGAGGAAAATTAAACTAAAACAAGTGTTAGTAAATATCAGGTTAATAAACTTCTTTATATTTAAAGATGTACAAACTGATTAGAACATCAATAGAGTTCTTAAAAACATGAATGAATAGACAGAAAAGTCAAGTTAAGAAAATACTGACAATAAAGAAAATGAATGTTAGGACTTAAGTCCCAAATATTAAAATAGACTATGAAACTGTGGTGATTAAAATAGTGTAGTCATGGTCAAAGGCCATACATCAACAGGACAGATAACCCAGAAATAAAAGGTCAAAATGTGTGTGTATGTGTAGTCTTTGATGTAATTGATGTTTCATATCAGTGGGGAGAGGATGATTTCTGGAAAGATGCAGAATCTAGGAATTATCTATTTAGTGAAAAAAATATAGTAAATTCAGCTAACTTGCTATTTACTGCAAAATTAATTATAGATAAAGATTTTAATAAAAATTGCCACCATAAAATATCTAAAATAAAATTAATGCATATGGATTGAAAACATTTTATAAGCAATGTTATAATATCCTCCATAATATAGCATCTATTAATACTAAAGGCAAAAATCACTAACAAGGGAAAATACTCATAGATATAACTCCTGTCAAATAAAAACAAATCTGCACTTAAGGGGAGACTTTATTCCAAAAGACTTGCAATAAGGAGAATGTTCCAGTCCTAAGATTTATAAACTTTCCAAAAGGCCAGCAAAAGGACGTTTCTCTCATAGCAAACAGTAAACAGGCTGAAAGGAACCAGTTGTTGGGAAGTAGAGTGAGACAGTGGCATGATCAGACAGTTGCTTAGAGAATGTCTTTCTATGAAGTCAGCCCTTTCTTGGAGGGGCTGTGAAGGAGGGGTCTTGCCATGTCCCAGTGCTTTCTTAAGCTCAAAGGTGGGTCAAAACTCAGGAACTTGTGGGAAGGGGAGAAACCTGACTAAAATGTAGTCAAGTCAAGTTAGAGTTAGCAGGTATTCTGTCCAAACTGGTCACTCCACAAAAAAGTTAAAAGTTCTGCAAAAACAATAAATAGCCAAGAGCCGTTTGGGCAAACATTTGCATCTTCTGTTGAAAGAGATTTTATTAATCATTAATGTAAGTCAAATAATCCAATAAAAACATGTAAACGCATTTTTAAAGAATCTCACTCTAAAAATCTATGATTTCAGCGATACTACAAGGAATTGTTAGCACTTATTAAAAACTGTTTTGTATATGTCAATTACCTTAAAAAGGTCTTTGAATAGCACTTCATCAAGGAAAGTTCCCAGCATTGTCTGGTACCCAGAAAGTGATATAATCTAACTCAATTTTATTTTCTTCTAACATTGTTACAAAAGACACATTTTAGAGGAAGCAACTGTAACTTATAATACCTCTGTACTTCCCACTGCTGCCTACCTCTAAAAAGGTAGCCTTTAATCTTTTGAGTTCATATTCCTTTTATTCAGAATCTCATAAAATTTTTAATTTCCTTTCCAGCAAAAATTTGCATGAACATGATACTTAATTTTAGTTCTTACACATATATCCTAAATTATCAACACTTTCCTTGGCCATATGATAAATTGTTATGTACCAAAAGCTCCATGGTCTCATCCTAACCATCTTCTCCAGTGGAACTTAATTTTCCCAGCTTCTGGTTCAGGGAAGTAAGAGAGAGTTTCGAACTGTCATGTGAATCATTTCATTCTCACTGAAAGGCATTTTTTAATATTAATCCAAATTCTTTCTTTATCTACGTTCCGGCTGATCTGAAAGAATTCTCCATCATAGCCAAATAGGACAAACCATTTTTTTTCTTTAAAAAGATACAGTCGTATAGATCTACATATGCTGACAACCATTTCTACACCCTGGGAGTTACCTGCTTTCCTTTTCTGGTAATCTCAGATTGACACTTTCTTTACGGCCCAGAACAAATGCTACTTTATTACCCATGAAATGTTTTTCGTGATCCACCTTTTACCCATTTAAAAATTATTGAATGGATGCCCAATGTGTTTGGAAGAAGTACAAAAGTTAAAATATTTTAAGTGGCTTGCAAAATTTTTCACCTTCTTTCAGTTGCAACTGGCAACCTGCAGTTCCCCAGTTTAGTGTTTTCTATACTCAATTTGCCTTATACGGACTTTTTCTAGTGCTTTAGTTTTTGCCTGTGAGATGGTATTCCAATCTCACTTAGAAATTTCTCCTGAACAATCCTCAAGTCTGATTTAGATGTCTCTGTTATGTACTCTACCAATAACAATTGACCTCCACTATAGTATTTTTCTGCATTGTAATTATTTACTCTTTTCCGTGTCTCTTTCTTTAGCTTTTGAGCTACTTAAGACATTATATTATCCGTGCATTTTTATTCAATACAGCACCATAATTTTCAGATTTACATCATTAGCAAATTTAACAACTGTATCTTCTCCTTCTCTATCTAGGTCATTTATAATTATTATTTCCAGAACAAGTACAAAGAAATTATAAACTCCAAGTCTAACTCCCCTTTCTAGACTGGCTGTGAAACCATTAATAAACACCATCTAAATAAGCTTTTTTAATCATTACTAGTCAGATCATTTATACCAGTATACAGTCCATATATAGATAATAATGATAATACAGAAACAAAAACTCTTCAAATTTCTCTAAGAATGCCATACCTAATATTTGTAATATTTCCAAATCCACTGATCTAGAAATTCTCTCTCTCTCTATAAGGAAGTGTTGTTGAACTAATTATGAGCTTTGCTTTTTTTTTTTCCTCATAAAAACAGTGATATGCCTAATTTATCTATTGCTCAACACATCCTTTTAACCCTATCCTTTTCTCAAAGACATGCCCGACATTATCCTTTCTAATTTATTTACAAATTCCCTTTACTTTTTACAAATCTTCATTCATGTCTGATTATAAAGTGAAATTAGAGTATTATGGCTGCCTATAATTGCTTCTATGACAGTGACTTGTCTAATCTTGTCTGTCGTTGTTTGAATTTTAAGGATTTTGAAAAATATGATCACACTTCCTTGTAATTCAAATGTGATTTCTTTCCCTTCACCAATTTAAGGAGTTTCTTTTTTAGAAACTGATAGGAAAAAGTAATAATCATTATCAGCCTGCTGCTTCTCAGACCAACAATAGATTATTATGTATTTCGAAAAAAATTAAAAACTTACAGATAACCAAAGAAGATTTTAATAAGAGATCTTCAAATCTAAGTGCACAATAGAATCATGTGGGATACTTCAGAGAGAATACTGATGACTGGGCTCCCTGTACAGAGGATCTAATTGTACTGAGGTGGGCCAGAGCATGAGTACTTTTTAAACCTCCCCACTGATTTTAATGTGCAAGCAGGGTTTTAAAACACTGCTCCGTAGAAACTGCTTTTCTTTGTTTCCAGACTGTTACAAAGATACATTGCCATAATCTGCTTCTGGATTCTGATCCTGGAACTCCTTGGAGTTCTCATTTTATTTATGTAACAAATACTTTTAAAAATAAAAGTTTAATGTATTGTAATTAATTATAATTTCATCAGAAGAAAATACATGAACTAAATTTATTTTTTGAGTAGTGAGTCTTTATTGACAAAGCTAATCTTGCATATAACACCACTTATTCTGTAAATCTTCCAAATGGCCTTGTCAACTTTGTCACATGTATTCCTTCTCTGGTCACTTAGCGTGTGTCTCCATCTTACAGACTATGTATTATCAAACTGCTTTAACCTGCATAGAAGCAACCAAAAGAATACTCATTCTATTTTTCCAATAAATAAATAAAATTATAATTATAATAAAAATGATAATAATAATAATAATAATGATAACCATAAAGTTTAAAAGAAAGAATAGTTTGAAAATATTAAAAATTTAACAAAGATAATTGAATACATTCAAAAATATGAGAAGTGATGAAAAATGATACCTTAAGGTTCTTACAAACATTAGAAGAAATATATGTATTCAATTGTCATAAAAGTGTCTAAAATTGACCTTACAAGCATGTTACTGTTCTAGTTTCTGATAAAAAACAGCCTTTCATTTAGAGATTTAGAGTAATATTGTAGCTTCAGTGTTAGAAGAAAGGGTTTGTTAAGTGAATTTTCAATGCATGTATTTAATGCATAAATTTATGTAAACACTGTTATAAAATATAGATTCTGAAATACCAAGATTTTTTTTCCTGAACTTCCCAATTAGTACCATATTCTTCATATAGTACCACCATCTGAAAAAGTAAAATTTTCACTCATATTTATAAAATCACAATGTCAGTGTTCCAATTTGCTTACATGAGTAGCTAAAAAAGAAAGGGAAAACTGTTATGTTTCATTTATCTCAATATTTTTCTGTAACTATGAACACAATAGGATTAAAGAATAATAAAAGAAACAATAAGTAGATGAGTAAATCAGTTAATATTCAGATCTATGTCATTAGGTTAACTTTCTTTTTACAAAGATGAGTTTGAGGCACTGAATTTCATAAAAAAAGTTTATAGAAATAATCTATTAGTATTCTGGTACACCTTATATATAAATTAGAACTATGACTTTATTTAACTTTCAAAGACTATTGAAATAAACTTATCAATGCTACCTTCAATATACCTATAAAGACTAAGAACTTCAAAAATTACCAATTTCTTTCTCTGCAAATGGCATTATTTTCACGTAGCTATGCATATCTAGGGTAAGATCGTGAGGACTAAAAGAAAGGGAAATGTTAATTCCTTGGCCTGTATGTAGTAAATATCATAGAATTCTCTACAAGCTCTGTGAAAATTCAAGATTTGTTAGCCTCTTTCCATCTCTTCTATGGTCACTTAAGTTCTCATTACCATAATCTCTTACATATGTTCCTGCACTTCAATTTCTATGCCATTCAGTATACCATACATAGAGTAAGCAATTCACGTATTATGACCTTTTGCACAAGAGCTTGAATTTTTCCCTTTCTCTTCTCTTTTATTTTAGTAAAGTTAAAATGAATCGTAATATACATATGAAAATTGCATAAATGATAGCTAAAGCTCTGCCTTTTAAATTAAGTTCTAGGAGTACTCTCTATGCATAACAATTATCTAAATATGATAACATATTTTGTTTTCACTGGTATCTTTTTTTAAATTTCTTAATGATGTCTTGATTAAGAGAAGATCTACTTTTAAATTAATCCAGTATATCCATCTTTAAATTTAATGCTACTTTATGGCTACTTAACAAATTATTTTCATATCTCAAATTCATAAATATTTTCCTCCATAATATTCAAAAAGCATTATTTTTTTACATTCTACAATTATTTCAAATATCTGTTTAGAGTTAATCTTATACATATGATGCCAGAGGTTAGATTTCACATTTTTCCATATAAACATATAATTTATTAAACAACCTTTCTTGAAAAATCCAATCTATTAGGTACTGTAATGTCACCTTGGCTGTAATTCAAGTAAGTGTGTAGTGTATATGTGCATATGGGTCTGTTTGTAGACTCTCTTCTGTTTCATTGGCACATTTGTTGTTATGTCAATACCACTCACTATCTTAATTACCAAAGTGTTATAATTAACATTTGTTTAACAAAAGGTTAAAATAAAATGTTCAAATCTAGAAACCTTTATTCTAAGATTAATTTGTGGAATCTTTGAATATTAAAATTATTTTATATAGATGATATATGAATATTTCTGTTTTCTATTTCTCTTTGGGTAAATTTTGTTGTGGTTGGTTTTTGTCATCAGGGAAATAAAAAGTGCTCAGTTGTGACTAGATTTGCCTTGAATCTCTCTGTATTTTTTTATTTCCACAGATTTAGGTAGAACAAATGGTTTTTTTGTTACGTGAATGAATAGTATAGTTACGGATCTGAGCATTTAGTGTACCTGTCACCCAAATAGTGTACATTGTGCCCAATAGGTAATTTTTCATCCTTCATCCCCTTCCCAGCCTCCCACTTCTGAGTCTCCAATGTCTGTTATGTCACTCTGTATGACCACATATACACATAGCTTACCTCCCACTTATAAGTGAGAACATATGGTGTTTGGTTTTCCATTCCTAAGCAACTTCACTTAAGATAATGGCTTCTAATACCATCCAAGTTGCTGCAAAAACATTATTGCATTCTTTTTATGGCTGAGTAGTATTCCTTGGTATATACATAGCACATTTTTTTTATTCACTCATAGGGTCGATAGCCACTTAGGGTGACTTCATATATTTGCAGTTGTGAGTTATGCTTCAATACACATATGAAGGTGTCTTTTTGATAAAAAGACTTCTTTCCCTTTAAGTTCCTTACCCAATAGTGTGATTGCTGAGTTGAATCATGGATGTACTTTCAGTTCTTTGAGAAATCTCCACACTGTTTTCCACAGAGGTTGTATTAGTTCACAATCTTACCAACAGTGTACAAGCATTCCCTTTTCACCACATCTGCACCAACTTCTCCTGTTTAATTGACTTTTTAATCATGGCTATTATTACTGGGGTAATGTGGTATTTCATTGGGATTTTAATTTGCATTTCTCTGATAATTCCTGATGTTGAGCATTTTTTCATATGTTTCTTGACCCAAACATGTCTTCTTTTGAAAAATGTCTGTTCATATCATTTTTCCATATTCTAATGGCAATTTCTTTTTTCTTGCTGACTTGCTTGAGTTCCTTGTAGATTCTGGATATCAGTTTTTTGTCAGATGTAGTTTGTGAATAATTTCTCCCATTCCATAGGTTGGAAATTTACTCTGTTGATTATTTCTTTTGCTGTACAGAGCTTTTTAGTTTAATTAGGCCCCATTTGTTTATTTTTGTTTTCGTTGCATGCTTTTGGGGTCTTAGTCATAAATTCTTTGCCTAGGCCAATGTTCGGAATTGTTTTTCCTAGGTTTTGTTCTAGAATTTTTGTAGTTTCAGGTCTTACATTTAAGTATTTAATCCATCTTGAGAGAATTTTTGCATAAGGTAAGAGATAGAGATCCAGCTTCCTTCTTCTGCATATGGCTATTCAAATTTTCCAGTACCATTGATTGAATAGGCTATCCTTTCTCCAGTGTATATTTTTGTCTGCTTTGTCAAAGATCAGTTGGTTGTAGATATATAGGTTTATTTCTAGGTCCTCTAATTGTTCCATTTATCTATTTGTATACTTTTAAAACAGCACCATGTTGTTTTGGGAGTACTATTTGAAGTAATTGCTTTGTAGTATTATTTGAAGTTGGGCAATGCGATGCCTCCAGATTTATTCTTTTTGCTTAGGATTGCATTGTTTATTCAGCCTCTTTTTGATTCCATATGGAATTTAGGATATTTTTTCTAATTCTGTGAAAATCGCATTGATATTTGATGGGAGTCACACTGAATCTGTAGATTACTTTGGACAGTATGGTCATTTTCACAGCATTGATTCTTCCAATCAATGAGCATGGGATGTTTTTCCATTGGTTTATGTCACCTTAGATTTCTTTCATCAGTGTTTTGTAGTTCTCCTTGTAGAGATCTTTTACCTCTTTTGTTAAGTATAGTCCCAAGTACTTTTTTTTGCAGCTCTTTTAAATGGCATTGAGTTCATTCGATTCTCACCTTTGTTGTTATTAATGTATAGAAATGTTACTAATTTCTGTCCATTGATTTTGTAACTTGAGACTTTACTGAATTCATTTATCAAATCTAGGAATCTTTTAGAGGAGTGTTGAGAGTTCTATGTATGTGATCATATTATCAGCAAACAGAGATAGTTTTATTTCCTCTTTTCCAGATTTGATATTATTTCTTTCTTTCTCTTGCCTGATTGCTTTGGCTAGGATTTCCAGTACTATGTTGAACGGAAGTGGTAAAAGTGGGCATAATTGTCTTGTTCTGGTTCTCAGGGAGAATGCTTTCAACTTTTCCCCATTCAGTATGATGTTGGCTGTGGATTTGCTATATATGGCTTTTATTATTTTGAGACATCTTCCATGTATTCCTGGTTTCTTGAGGGTTTTTATTATTAACAAATGCTGTATTTTATCGTGTGCTTTTTCTTGATGCATTGAGATAATCATATGATTTGTGTCTTTAACTTTGGTCTATATGGTGAATCACATTTATTGATTTGCATATATTCAACCATCCTTGCATTGCTGGGATAAAACTCACTTGATTGTAGAGAATTATCTTTTTGAGGTGCTGTTGGATTCAATTTGCTAGTGTTTTGTTGAGGATTTTTTCTTCTATGTTTCTCAGGGATATTGGTCTGTGGATTTCTTTTTTATTGTGTCCTTTCTTGGCTTTGATTTCAGGGTGATACTGGTTTCCTAGAATGAACTAGGGAGCATTCCCTCTTTCTCAATCTTTTGGAGCAGTTTCAGTAGTACTGAAATTATTGATACCAGTGATTCTTTCCATGTCTGGGAGAATTTGGCTATGAATCCATCTGGTCCTGGGCATTTTTTGTTGTTGTTTTTGTTGGGACATTTTTTGTTATTCATTCAATTTCACTACCTGTTATTGGTCTGTTCAGGATTTCTATTTCTTTTTGATTCAATCTTGGGGGGTTGTTTGTTTCCAGGACTTTACCCATTTCTTCTAGATTTTCTTGTTTGTATTCACAGAGGTGTTTATAATAGTCTTGGATGATCTTATGTATTTCTGTGGTATCAGTTGTAATATCTCCTTTGTCATTGCTCAATGAACTCATTTGAATACTCTCTTTTTGTGGTAATCTAGTTAGTGGTCTATTGGTTTTGTTTATCTTTTAAAAGAAACTTTTTGTTTCATTGATCCTTTGTATTGTCTCTTTGGTTTCAGTTTTGTTTAGTTCTGCTTTGATCTCTGTTATTTCTTGTCTTTTGCTAGTTTTCAGTTTGGTTTGTTCTTTTTTGTCTAGTTCCTTAAGATTTGACATTAGATTGTTAATTTATGATCTGTCTTTTTGATGTAGGCATTTAGTGCTGTAAACTTCCCTTTTAGCATTCCTTTTTCTATATTACAGAGATTTTGATAACTTGTGTCATTAATATTCATTTTGAAAAGTTTTTAAATTTTCATCTGGATTTTATTGTTGACTCAAAGGTCATTCAGTAGCAAGTTGTTTAATTTCCATATATTTTTATGGTTTTGAGTTTTCCTCTTGGTGTTCGTTTCTAGTTTTATTCCACTGTGGTCTGAGAAATACTTGACATGATTTTGCTTTTTTAAAGTTTGTTGAGAATTGTTTTATTTCCTAGCATATGATCTATCCTTGAGAATGATCCATGAGCTGAGGAGAACATGAATTCTGTAGCTGTTTCATGAAACATTCTATAAATATCTATTAGGTCCATGTGGTCTATAGTGCAGAACAAGTCCAATATTTCATTGTTGATTTTCTGTCTGGATGATCTGTCTAATGCTAACAGTGCAGTGCTGAGTTGTCCAGTGATTATTGTATTAGGGTCTATCTCTCTATCTCTGATAATATTTGTTTTATATGTCTGGGCACTCCAGTGTTGGATACATATATATTTACCATTGTTTTATCCTCTTGCTCAATTGACAATTTTATCATTATATAATGATCTTCTTTGTCTCTTTTGACAGTTTTTGTTTTGAAATCTATTGTATCAGATAGAAATATAGCTACTTCTGTTCCTTTTAGGTTTTCATTTCCACAGAACATCTTTTTCCATTGCTTTATTTTCAGTCTATGTGTGTCATTATCAGTGAAGTGTATTTCTTGCAGAAAACATATACTTAGCTCTTGTTTTTTTAATCCATTCAGCCACTCTATGTCTTATGATTGGAGAGTTTAATCTATTTACATACAATGTTATTATTGAAAAGTAAGGACTTACTACTGCCATGTTGTTATGCTGGTTGTTTTGTGGCCCTCTCTTTCTTTCTACTTTCCTTCCTGTCTTCTTTTGTTAAAAGTGATTTTCTCTGACAGTGTGTTTTAATTTCTTGTTTTTCAATTTTGTGTAGTTGGTGTACATTTTTTGATTTGAGGTTACCATGAGGCTTGCAAAAAGCATTTTATAACCAATTGTTTTAAACATGTGACAACTCTGCTTATAAACAAACAAATAAATAAGCAAAAATAAATCTAACAGAAATTCTACCCTTTAACTCTATCCACCTCACTTTTTAACTTTTTATTGTTGCCATCCATATCTTTTTATACTCTCTATCTCTTAAGACGTTGTTGTTGTTTTTGATATGTTTGTATTTCAGCCTTTCTAATCAAGGTGTAAGTGGTTTATACACCATAATTACTGTAATAGAATGTCCTGTATTTGTGTTCTTACTGTTACCAACGAGTTATATACCTTCAGAAAATTTCTGATTGTTCATTACTGTCTTTTTCTTTCAGATTGAAGAACTCCTTTTAGCATTTCTAGTAGGACAGGTCTGGTGTTGATGAAATCCCTCAGCTTTTATCTGTTTGGGAAAGTCTTTATTTCTCCTTCATGGTTCGAGGGACCTTTCTTCAGGATATAATATTCTAGTGATAAGGTTTTTTTCTTTCAGCACTTTGAATATGTCATGCTACTCCCTCTTGGGCTTTAAGTTTTCCACTGAGAAGTCTGCTGCGAGATATATTGGAGCTCCTTTATGTGTTAATTTTTTTCTTTTTTCTTGCTTTTCTGAGGGCCTTTTCTATATCTGTGACCTTTGGTAGCTTGATTATCAAATGTCTTAAAGTAGCCTCGTCTGGGTTAAATCTGCCTGGTGTTCTATGACCTCTTTGTACCTAAATGTTGATATCATTCTCTAGGATTGGATAGTTCCCTTTCACTAGTTATTTGAATAAACTTTCTACCCCAATCTCTCTCTTAACCTCTTCTTGAAGGCCAATAACTCATAGATTTGCTCTATTGAGGCTATTTTCTAGATCTTGTAGGTGTACTTCATTCTTATTTATTCATTTATCTTGTTTCTCTTCTGACTGTGTATTTTCAAATAGACTGTTTTCAGGCTTGCTAATTCTCTCTTCTGTTTGGTCAATTCTTCTGTTGAGAGACTCATGCATTTCTCAGCTTGTCAATTGAATTTTTAAGTGCTAGAATTTCTGCTTGTGCTTTTATTATTTCATGTTCTTTATTAAATTTCTCTGATAGGTTTCCGAATTCCTTTTCTTTGTTGTATTGGAGTTCATTGAGTTTCCTCAGGATGGTTATTTTGAATTCTTTGTCTAAAAGGTCACCTATCTCCATCACTCCAGAATTAATCACTGGTCCTTTATTTAGTTTATTTGATAAGGTCATGTCTTTCTGGACATCCTTAATGCTTGTGGATATTCGTCGATGTCTTGGCATTGAACAGTTAGGTATTTATTTTAATCATCAGTGTGTGGGCTTATTTATACCCATCCTTCTTGAGAAGGCTTTCCAGATACTCAGATGGAATTAAGTGCTGTAGTCTAAGTCTCTGGTCACTGCAGTTGTATCATCAGTGGGTATGCCCCAAGTTGCATAATGCTGTGATGCTTACAGACTCCTGGTGGTACCACCTTGATGAGCTTGGGTAAGATACAAGACAATTTCCTAGATTGCCAGTCAAATTCTCTCACTCTCTTCTCTCACTTTCTTTGCTGAGCTGAGTCCATAATTGAGTTTGAAATCCACAGGACAGACCAGCAGACTGTAAATACAGGCAAGGACACTATGTTGCAATCTGGAAGTGGAATTCCTTTCTCTCTGGGAAAACTTTGTTCTAAGGCCTTCAACAGATATGGTGAGACCCACCCAACCATGGTGCTAATCAGCTTTACTTAATGTTTACTGATGTAAATCATACATAAAAAATGCCTTCACAGCAGCATATAGACTAGTGTTTGACCAAACAACTGAACAACATAGCCTAACCAAAATGACACATAAAATTAACCATTGTAGATCCCATATAAAAATTTCTACTTACAAAAATAAACCAAAAGTACTGTTAAAAATAGATATGTGGGTAAAGATAGGATATTTCCAATTTATAAAATCTCATTGAAAGATCATTGGGTTTATTAAACCAAGACAATAATAAACTGTGGGGTAACATGAGCAGAAGTAAAAATATTAATAATTGCAAAAATACGAAGAAATGAATTTATGAATTATATATTTGTAAGGTACTAAAGTATGTATGAAGTAGTAAAATATTGTTTTAAGGTAGCTATTATTAGTTAAACATGCATAATGAAAACCCTAGAGCAACACACACCCACACCCACACACACACAAAGGTGTATTTCATAAGCCAGTAGTGGTGATAAAAAATTGTATAAAATAATAAATTAATATGAGGAAAAAATGAGAAAAAAGAAAACCAAACCAAATGAGGCAAACAGAAACAACTATCCCATAATATATTTAAAGAAAACCATTTTAAAAATTATATGAAAACTAAATGGCATAAACACTCTAATTAAAAGACTGAGTACCTAAACATGAATACAAAATGATACTTGATATTTGCTTTATAAAATAAAGTCACATTAACTACAAAGGCACAGATATGAAAAGAGGAAAAGAATAGGGATAAAGTATATACCTTGTTACCACTCATCAAAACAAAGCTAAAGTGGCTATATTAATATTACATAACTCAACCTTCAGAATAAGGAATATCATGGTGACATAGTAATATTTTATAATGATAAAGTGATAAAGTAATAACAAATATGCAATAATCTCAAATACATATGTGGAGAGCACTGCATTATATAGATGAAATCTAATAGAACTAATACGGTAAATAGAAATATCCATAAATGTAGTTGATGATTTCAAAATATATCTCTGAAATATAACTTGGACAAAAAAATCAGGAAAACTATACAAATTTTAATCAACATTATCAAAATAGACTGTAGCAGACATTTATAGAATGCTTTCCCTCAACAACATCATAATATAAATCCTTACAAGTGCAAAAGAAAGGTACATTGATATAGAATCATTTTATGGATGTTCTTTTTTCAAAGGTCTTTTAAAAAAGACTTTAAAAATTTAAAACAATTTAAGTCATACGGTGTAAATTTTCTGATTACAGCTAACTTCTCAAATATTAGAAAGCTTAACAGCACATCACTAAATACCCATGGGGCAAAGAGGAAATCTCAAGGAATATAGGTAATGTAAAAAGTAGTGTTAAAACCTGAGAAATAGTTCATAACTCAGATGGTAGTTAATGTGTTAAAAAGGTATAAATTTGGGAATGGAGAAAACAGGTCAGTTTTTTTTTTGCAGACAATATGATCATCTATCTATGTGTACAATCCTAATGAATTTTCTAAAAGCTCTCAGTACCTATAATTGAGTCTAGTAGAGTATCGTTATAAAGTTCAGTATAAAAATTTACATGTGTTTTCACATACTAGTAATAAGCAATTGGAAATTGAAATTTTAGAAACATTATAGTACACAATAGCATCAGAAACATGGACTACTTGGGGACAAAGTTAAGAAAATATGTACAAGATTGTATAGTGAAAACAACAAAATATTATTCAGATGAGTCTTAAGAGACCTGAATAAATTCATGTACTTCAATTCACTCCCAAGGTAAATCCCAGTAGGCTTTTTGTTGAAATTGAAAAAATGATTTCAAAATTTCTATGGAATGTAAAGGACTTAGAAGAACCAAAACAATTTTGGAAAAACAGAATGACAAAGTTAGAGGGCTTACACATCTTTATTTCAGGATTTACACTAAAGCTTCAGTGAAGACAGTGTGGTATTGGTATGGGGATAGACATGCAAATTAATGGAGTAGACAAAGAGGCCAGAAGTAGACCCAGACATATATATAGTCAATGGATTTTGACAGATGTACAAAAGTATTTCAATGAGCAAAGTACAATTCTTTTAAAAATTGTGTTGGAACAATTAGATAGCACTAGGGAGAAAAATGAATATCAATTATTACTTCACATCATAGATAAAAGTTAACTCAAAACGGATTTCAGATTTAACTTTAAAAGTAAATTATAAAATGTTCAGTCATTTTTGGCTTTACAAAAATATATTAAAGAAAAAAATAAAAATTGGGACCAAAACCAAAATTTTATTTGAAAATTTACTATAAAGAAAATAAAAAAGAAAGCCAGAGATTTGTAGAAAATATGTGCAAATCAAATATTTGATTGAGGACTTACATCCAGCATATATATAAATAACTCTTATGACTCAATATTAAAAAGACAGACCAACCAAGAAAAAATAGGCAAAATATTTGAACAGACACTTCACCAAAGAAGATACATGGATGGCAAATAAGCACATGAAACATGTGCATTTCATTAGTTACTAAAATGCAAATTAAACCCATACAGAGTTATCCCTGCATACCCACTAGAGCAAAGAAAATTGAAACACTGACAATACCAGGTCTTAGAGAGGATGAAGAAAACTGTAATGCAGTATATTGCTATTTGGAATACAAGAGGGATAGCTATGTTGAAAACAGTATTGTAGCTTCTTATCAGATTAAACACATTCTTATCATATAATCCAGGATTCCACTCCTGGAATTTGAACAAGAAAATTATTGAAAATCCTGAATATTCATACCAACTTTATCTGAAAAAGCCAAAAAGTAGAAAAAGCCCTAGTGGCCATCAACCTACAAATTCATAAACCGGTTGTAATGTAGCCATACCAAGGAATACGAGTTAACAATTAAAAAAAGTTATTGATACATGCAACAGTATAGATAAATCTCAAAGGCATTATATTAATCGACAAAGCGAGAGAGATATCACTTATATGAAATCTTAATAAAGCGAAAGAGTTTTGTGACAGATCAGGCACTGTCAAAATCGTGGTGTAGCGGGAGGACTTTCAGTGCAGAGGGGCACAGAGCAACTGGAATGATGGAAATATTCCATATCTTGGTAGTTATTTTTGGTTACACACTGTATTCACTTGTCAAATAATCAAACTCTGCATTTACAATGTGTGATCTTTAATTTTATATAATTTTAAACTGCTCCAAAATTGATTAAAATATATAACCTATGATTCAAGTGTAAAAATGGAAATTAAAAAATATTCTGACTTGAGTAACAGCAATAATAGTACAAATAAAAATTTGAGGAATTCAAGCAAAGTCATGATTAACAGGAAATTTGTATATTTTAATGCATATATTTAAGAAAAAGGAAAGTGATGAATATAATGTCCTAATTTTCCCTCTTAAATATGTTAAATACAGAATAGCAAATTAAACCAAACACAGCAGATAAAAAATAAGAAAATTTAAATGTAGTTTTTGATATTTCTAACAAGACAAGCAAAACAAAATTCGTTTCTTTGAATAAATCTGGCAAACTTTTTGAAGAAAAAATAATCAGGAAAAAACTCTGTGTTTTTCCTTTTCCACTACTTCTTTTTCACACTTTATTGGAGGCCCTAATCAGTACAGTAAGGTGAAAAATTGAAACAAAATATAAAGATTGGATATAAATAAATAAATATTCATGACTGATGTGACGCTATATGTAAGACGATATAAAACAATTCATAGGCGATTTATTAAAGTTAGTAAGAGAACACAGTCATATTTACAAGAAAGGTGTATTTATTCAGCAAGTTTGTAATCTATCCATTACCTGTGCTCATGGGGCAGAGATAATGCTCTCAGGAAATAAAGAAGATAACCCAGTCAAATATTCTTGTAAAAATACTGACAGGTCTCCTGGCAAAGAAACAGTGTTTTTGTGTAGTAGAATGCTTGCAGCAATATATACCTAGTCTGTCGACAGTTACTTAAGGAATGTACAGATATTACGTAAATCAGGACTCAGCAAACATTTTTTTTTCTGTAAGTTAGTCACACAGTAAGTACTTCAGGCTTTGCAGGCCACATAAAGTCTCTTTTACATATTTTTCTTTCTGTATTTTTTTAACAATAATTTTAAAAAATAAAAGCCATTCTTAGCTCATGGGCCACATAAAATCACAACACAAACCAAATTTGGTCAATCAGCCATCATTTGTCAACCGCTGAGGTAAACTATGAGAATAAAATGAAGATGGGTCATGCCCAAAATGGCTCATCTATGAAAATTATACATCTTCATACATACACAGAAACTTCATATATTATCCTGGGGAACAACACCTCTCACTATAGCTGAAAATGAAATGATGAGCTGTGTTAACGGCCCTGAATCTCCTCTACTATGCGTGGTAATCACTTATATCCTTGAAACAATTAGTAAGACTTGATACAAGGAAAGGTCTCTTGTTTGTGTGAGTCTGATTGAAAATCTGAATGTTTGGAATATCTCAAGGGCAAAATATAATAATTTGTATTCTTCCTCATGTGGGGATAAAGTAGCAGAAAGATATTTAGCTTTCCACCTTAACCAAAAAGACAGACAAAATATACCAAAAAAAAAAAAAAATGGTTTTCAGGCATTGGTTAACAAGAAGCACAAGGCAGGGATCCATCAGCAAAGGAGAACAATGAGCAGATCCCTATAATTAAGTCACATTATTGCCCTGAGAGAGTTTCAGGCTACAGCACAGTGGAGTGGGAAATCAGTAGAGCCTGGCTGTCTCCCTGATTCCATAAAACAAAAGTCTGGGAAGTCCAGGTGCCTAGAACTCTTGGAAAAGTTAAGTCTATAAGAAACTTCCCTAAATATATAAACTAAAGATAAATATAAGAGCATGAAAAAACTATGTCATGCTAACACCACTCCAGCGAAACCTTTAACAGTATATTAAAGCAAAACAAAATAGGTTTGAGAGAATAAAATATTACCAGAGATTAAGTGGGTCATTTCAAATAATATTGAGGTCAATTTACCAGGAAAGCACAATGAAACTAAATGTGTAGATGTACATGAAGCTACCATGAAGCATTATAAAACAAAAATGATAGAACTAAAAGGAGAAATAGACATATAGTCACAATGAGAATTGATGATTCCAATACCATTCTTTTGATAATTTGATAGAATAAGGCAGAAATACAGTAATAATATAAAAGACTTGAATAATATCTTCAAACACCAAGATCTAATTGTAATTATGAAACACTGCATCCTACACCAACATAAAAGATGCTCTTTTCATGCATAAGGAGCATTTACCAAGGTAGACCACATTTGACCCCACAAAACAAGTCACAGTGAATTTTCAATTAGTAAAATAATACAAAGCATGTCCACTAATGGCAAAAATAAATTAGAAATAAGTAAAGGAAGGAATCAAGAAAGTACCAAAATGTTCAAAAACTAAACAACATATTTCTGAATCAGCTATGGCTGAAAGAAGAAATTGCAAGGGAAATTACAAATAATTTTGAAAAAAATGAAAACAAAATGTGATATGTTCAAAGTTGTAGAATGTATCTAAAACTTGTAAATACTTATAAAATAAAAACGTGCAGTTTCAAATTTATGATGTAAATTTCTCACAATAAAAAATTAAAGAGCAAATTAAGCCCTATGCTAGCAGAAGAAATGAAATAATTTTAAAAATGCAAAAAATAAGGTAATAGAAAACAGAATCACAAAAGAATTAATAAACCAAAAGCCTTTCATTTGAAAGATCAATATATTTGATAACTATCCTGTCAGAATGATCAGGATAGGAAAAATTAGAAATAATAAGGTGATATCAAGACTGATAAAGGGAAAAATGACTAGGGATCCTCAAGACATTTGAAGTATGATAAGAAAATATTATAAAGAGTGTTATGGTAATACATTTTATAATTTATTAAAATGGACAAATTAATTAAAGATATGACCTGCTAAAGTTTGCTCAAGAAGAGATAGATAAATTGAATAGTCATGAATCCATAACACGAGTTAAATTTATAGTGAAAACCCTTCCATAAAGGAGACTCCTGGTGTTTTTCATGGGGGCATTTTATGAAACATTGGGAGAAAAGCAATGCCAACCAAAACAAACTTCTTCAGAAAATAAAAGATAAACTTTCTACCACTTCTATGAGGCCAGAATTATTGTGATACCAAAACCAGACAAAGGTATTAAAAGTAAAGAAAACTATAGACCAATATCTTCCATGAACATATGCAAAAATTTCTAACAAAATTTTAGTAAGTCAGATTTTAAAATATAAAAATATGTTATGACCAAATGTATGTTATCCTGGTAATGTAATCTTGACATAACATTTTAATATCTATTACTTTAATTCACCATATGAACAAAATAGAACAAAACAAGGAAAGAAATATTTGGTCATCTCGATAGATGAAGAATTTTTTTAGGGCAATTCAACATCTAATAGTGATAAAAACAGTAGGCAAAACAGGAATAAAGATAACTTCCTCAACCCGATAAAAGGCATTCATGAAAATTCTATACTTGATATCAAATTTAATGGTAAAACAGTAGTTGCTCCCATATGAAGATCAAGAAGACAAAAAAGGTGTTGACTCTAATACCTTCTATTTGACATTTCACTAGAAGTCTTAGGTAGTGCAATAAGACGAGGAAAATAAGTTCAAATTGAAAAAGAAGTGCTAATACTGTCTTTGTCAGAGAACACACAATTGCCCATGTAGATAATTCTAAGGCATCTACAAAAAACAAAACAAAACTATTAAAATCAATAATTCAGTTTAGCAAAGTTACTAGGTAAAGCCAATATAGAAAAATTAATTCTATTTTATATACTCAAAAATTAAAAATTAAAAAATGACTTGAAATAGCATCAGTAAATATTATGTACTAAAAATTAAATTTGACCAACGATATGGATGACCTGTCTCCTGAAATCTATAAAACATTGTTAAGAGAATTTAAAGACAAAAATCAATGTGAAGATATAATATACCCTTTGATTGGAAAACTTAATATGTATGTCAATTTTATATCAAATTATGATTGTAATTGCATATATTTGATAGATATAAAACCATGAATCTAACATCACAATCAATATAATTAATTAACCTTTCCAGCAACACAAAAAGCTTCTTAATTTCTATTATAAAACATCCCTTCCTTCAACTCCATATTCAGAGAACCACTAATTTCTTTTCTGTCAATACAGATTATTTTGTATTTTCTAGAATTGTGAATAAAGCAGATCATAAAGTATGCACTATTTTTGTCTAGCTTCTTTTATTTAGTATATTATTTTGAGCTTCATCCACATTGATGTATCTATCAAAGACATGTTCCTATTTATTGCTGAGTGGCCTTCCACTGTATAGATATATAACAATTTTTATCCATTAACTTGTTAATGACTCTTGGCTTGCTACCAGTTTTTGGCTATCATAAACAAAGTTACTATGAACATTCGTGTACAGATTATCCTGTGGACATATGTGTCTGTAAATACTTAGGAAGGAAATGGAGTGATTCAATGGAAGGGTGAATGTAAATTTTTCAAAAATTCCAAGTCTTTTTCTCAAGTGAATTTGCCAGTATCCATTCCCACCAGAAATATATGAAGGTTCCAGTTGCTCTAAGTACTCACCAACACTTGGTATGGAGAATCTTTTCAATCGTAGCCATTCATGGGTGTATGTGGTAGGATCATATTGTGGATTTAATCTGTATTTCCCTGTCATTTAAAGACAACAAGTATGTTTTCATATACTATTTTTCATCCAGATACCTTCTTTGGTGAAGTATCTGTTGAAATATATTGCCCATTTTTATTGGATTTTTATTGAATTGTTCCAATTACTGTTTTTGAGTTGTAGATTTTTTGTATTTATTATGAACACAGGTCCTTTGTCAGAAGTATATTTGCAAATATTTTCTCCCATGCTCTGCCTTCCCTTTTCATTTTCTGCCCATTGTTTTGTATGAAGAGAGTTTATAATTTTCATAAAGCCCAATTTATTCAATATTTCATATTTCAATAAGGTGTTACCCTATTAGAGAAATTGTTGTCAACTAGAGATTACAATGATTTCACCAAATATTTTCTTCTAAATTTATAATTTTAGCTCTTAATCCAAGTCTATTATACATCTTAAATTAATTTTTGTACAAGGTATAAGGTAATAGGTGGGTTTTACTTTTTCTGAGATGGATAGCCAGTTGTTTCAGTAACATTTCTTGAAAAGATTGTTTTTCCTATGGATTGCAAAGATATGTATATGCACATTAACAGTTATAATCATCTAATATTCTGAAAACTATAAGCCCACAATTGGATGGTTTAACGGAAAAATATTCTTTATCTATTGGGAACCTTTTTGGGGGAGAATATATGTGCTAGCATCAACTTAGAGAAATGCAGTTGTATGACCATTTTATAGCCTGCCATGAAACAAAAGAAAACAAACAAATAAACCAACAAAACTATAGTATGGAAAATGCTAATAAGATATATTTGTCCATAATCTGTTCACATATGAGAGGTCTTCAAGAAGTTCATGGAGATGTGTATTATGCTAGAACTATGGAGTTCAAAAATTTTTTGCCCCCAAATAAACTTGTACTAACTTGTTATAACTTGTCTGAATATGATCTAGTTTGAGGCACTAAGAAGGAAAAGATAGCATTTTTTAAAGAGCCACTTTCAGAGCAAATTGAATTCTGCTAAAATTGAAGCAAGAATAAACATCAAATTAATGGTGAAATTTGGGTGGAAGAATAGTGAAATCATTGATGCTTTATGAAAAGTTTGTGGAGACAATGCCTCGAAAAAAAAAAGGCAATTTACAAATGAATAACTCCTTTTAAGAAGGGACTGGACTATGTTGAAGATGAGCCTGCAGGGACATTTCTTTGAAGAACTCTAACAGGAGATGAAACATGGCTTTACCAGTGCTAACCTAAAGACAAAGCCCAATCAAAGTGGAGGCTTCAAGAAGTGAAAGTGATCCATTGAAAGCAAAAGTGAACCAGTCAAGGGCAAAGATCATGGCAACAGTTTTGAGGGATGCTCAATGCATTTTGCTTGTTGACTTTCTAGAGGGCCGAAGAACAACAGCATCTTATTATTATGAGAGTGTTTTGAGAAAGTTAGCTAAAGCTTTAGAAGGAAAACGCCCAGGAAAGCTTCAGACTGGAGGGTCCTTCACCAAGAAAAGCTCCTGCTCATTCCTCTCACCAAACAAGAAAAATTTTGTAAGAGTTTCAACAGAAAATCACTAGGCATCCATCTTGTAGTCCTGATTTAGCTCCTCCTGACTTGTTTTTGTTTTCTAATCTTAAAAAAATCTTTAAAAGGCGCCCATTTTTCTTCAGTTAATTATGTAAAAAATGTTGCATTGACATGATTAAACTCCCAGGACCCTCAGTCCTTAGGCATAGACTAAATGGCTGATATCATCACTTACAAAAGTATCTTGACCTTGATGGAGTTTATGGTGAAAAATAATGTTTGTATATTTTTATTTTTTCTCTTTTAATTTCATTTTCCATGAACTTTTTGAAATCCCTTGTACTTTACACTCTGTGCAGTTTTTGTCTGTTCCTCATCATGAGTTTAAAAATTGATGTTTTGCATTGTCTAGTGTCCTGATTAACATAGTAATTTTAAATAAGGATAAAGCATCTTCTTGGCTATGGGATTGGTAACTTTTTGTCCCTTAATTTGATGACATTTATAATAAAATATCACATATTTGGTTGGTAGTGAATCAAGAGATTCTTTTACTAGCCAAAACAAATCTATAATTCTTTTGGAGCTATAAGCAGAACATTTCCTTTTGATTTATTATGCTAATATAAAATTACAATGGTCTTTTGTAATAATTAGTAGAATCTAAAGTCACGTTAATGAATACAGCTGTGGAAGGGAATAGTAGCATCATGTTTTATGAGGAATTACAGGTTAATTTTTATACTTAAATCAGTTTATCAATTGTGTTTAGTTGCAATTTCTTTAAATATAAACATTATACCTTAGATTTATTTTCATCAATTTTTTATTTGAGAGAAAACCAAAGTTTAAAAGGAAAAATTACAAAAATGAGATTAGTTCACTCTAAGCAAATTTTTGGTTCATATAAAGTTGCATTAATTCAGATAATCAGAGTATAGTGTGTACTGTCAGATCGACATAGTGAATAGTGTCAGAGAAAAAGGGTTAATTAAGTTAATTCTACCTATAAAACCACATAGAGAACCTTAATTATGTACTCTAATATCTCTGTCAATGTTTTGCTAATGCCTTTATCAATTTTCATAATAAACTCTACATTAACTTGTCATCAATTATTTTTATAGTGTAAAGAAAGAAATTTCCAAACATTAGATCTACAACATTGGGTATAAAGATCACAAAGGCATTGTCTTGCTGTTATTGTGCCCTGGCCAGATGTATTTAAAACACTGACAGAACTCTGAAAAAGTGAGATGACAGTCAGCACACATGTAGCACAGTATTTTCAATTAGTATTTTAATTATGCTTTGTGAAATCTAGTGACATTTTTTTATTTCCTAAAAATAAATTAGGTAAATCTCATCAGAATTATCTACTCCTATGGATAGCCATTTATATGATAAACCACTTTGATCTACAACTGCATTACAAAAAACCAATTGTCTCATGCTGTTCATGAAAGTCAGTAATAGGACACAGACTGTGATGCCATTAAAGCAACTCACTAATGGAATATTAGAATGTCTACTAAAATATAGCAAATGAGTACCAGAATTTTATGGAATGCTGGTGGAATGGTATAACATTATATGGCTTTCTTCTGTTATACTGTTTTGCCAGTAAATAATATTACTAATGTAATTATGTTTCCTACCCAATAGTAGAATCCAAGTTTTTCCCCAAATCATAGCATTGCAGCCATTATACTAAAATGAAATTTCTTTCTATTCTAGAAATGGCTTGATACTTTTGCATGGTTTTCAAACTGTAAATGTTTTGTTGACCTTGCATTTATATCATCTTGACAGTTTTAGGCCTAAGTATTAAATCTTGGTAAATTTTGTTAAATGATTTCAAAATATGTCAGGCTTGGAGAAGTGATTTTGTTTTTACTGTTATAAATTTAAGTGGAGCAAAATTAATATCAGAAAATGAAGCTATTGCTTTACATGGCCATGAAAATGCTCTCTCTGAAAACAGGTATCTACCATCTTCCCTATGAGAAAACTCACCTCTATATTCATCCAGTACCTCTTCTTCCACAACACTACTCTCTAACTTGAAACTAAAGGAAGTTGGGTTTTCACTGTGGCTCATAATAGACCAATACCTAAAACTAGTATATCCACTTCTTTTTTTCTATTTTTACAGATTTAGGGGGTACATGTGCAGTTTTATTACATGGATATATTGTGTAGTGGTAAAGTCTAGGCTTTTTATGTAATCTACTTCTGATAGCAGTTACACTGGTAAAGCTGATACTTCTAGGTGTTTCCATGGATTGTTCATTCTAGCACTCAACTCACTTGCTAGAATTCATCATGCTAGAAACATAATCAAGCCAGGTTTTCACCTATTTAATTTATAAGTTTCATGGCTTATTACTTTTTTCTTCATTGTTCTATTTATTTAACTTTTAAAATACTTATCATATGCAAGGAACAATATGAGACTTAAAGGTGATTCAAACTATTTCCTTTCCTTAATATTTTTATAGTGTAATAGGAAAGATAAGTTATAAACTGGGCACATTTTCATACCACAAACTAAAAGTACCACAAGATCAATACATACTGTGTACAAATATATTGAGAAAAAGAGTTCAACACCAATGATAGACACTATAAAACCATCGACAATTACAGTCACTTAGCTATAACAATTTTTTTGATTTTACATGTGAAGAAACTGAAACATTAAAAAATTTTTCAAAAATCAAACTTAGTTATTGAACATATATTAAAGTATAAGCTCTAAACAATTGCTAAGCCACTAGAACAAAGCCACTATTTATTTTTGATGATATAGACACATTTGCATGATGCTGGGATTATGAGATATAGGTTGTGGGGCAGATGGGAGTGGGGAGGAGGAGATGGATATATACACATGTAATGGGTGTGGTGTGCACCGTCTGGGGGATGGACACTCTTAAAGCTCTGACTCGGGTGGGGCAAGGGCAATATATGTAACCTAAACATTTGCACCCCCGTAATATGTGGAAATTAAAAAAAAATAAAAAATTAAAAAATTAAATAAAAAAAAAGAAATATAAGGTGTAAAGATTTTTTTACTATCAAATACATATTTAATGAATAAAATACTTGGTTATTAGGTCAACATAGAAGGAAACAGAGCATGAGCATTTTTAATGTTTGATGTGATATATATATGTATATTTTTAACCTACCAGAGCTCATATATCTGGAATGCTTTGCCCTCCCTTTAGGGAGATGCTGATCATCATCTTGTACGGTTTATGCTTTTCTAAGGGCATTTTCTTTCTTTTTTGAAAAGTTGAGATATAATTCACATGCCATAAAATTCACTTTTTAAAGTACACAATTCAGAGATTTTTAGTGTATTCACGAAGTTCTGCAACCATCACAATGTATCTAATTCCAGAATATTTTTTTGTCAGAGATTTTGGTATCGATCAAATTAGCGGTCAAAATTATTATTATGGATTATGGATTGGGTATAGAAAGTTAAATAGTTGGGGTTTTGTTTGTCTTTTGGTGGGTATAAATTTCCCAAGAACAATAAGAATAATTTAAAAATTATATAAATATGTGGAAATGAGGTACAATGCAGTATGGAACATATTACATTCTACTGGAAAAAGACAATAAAGTTTGGCCTCATGAGCATGGTGGAAAGTTGTCAGTTTTGGTGACCACAGTCTTGGACAAAGTAATAGCATTTGGTCATTTTGAACATTATCGGCAATTTTCCTCTGATAAAATTATTCAAGAACTAGACAGAGGATCCCCTAAATATAGACTGGGACAGTTTTCATAATTCTAATACAAGCTTAATGAAACTTAAAACTATCTTTTACATCCAAATGGACTAAGGTTATACTATAATACTTGCTGTTTTTGTGGTTACCTCAATTCATGCTGCTGGCTTCCACAGAAACAATATGTCACTACGACATGCCCTGTGGCAATGTAATGTTTCTCTCAAAATGAAGAGTATTTGCTGATGAATCTTTTGGTCTTCTCAAAAATAAACGTGGGTAATTATCCAATGTGATTTTAATCACTCATAAAAAGCTCAAGACATTTCCTTTAAGTGGCAGCTTTAGATACTGTTTCCTCCTCGCCTCAGCAACACTCTCATGTGTGCAACATACAATGTGCCTGTTTAGCATTTGACTCAGTACTAGTGCAATCTTAGCCTTTCTTCATAGTTTTTGCTGGGTCTTTTCTCTTTATGCAGAAATGTGTCTTAATAATCCAAGCCAGGTTTTCTATTCTGTATACATCATGATAAATCTGCACTCCTGCTGGGGGCCATTTTCACAGCTTCCTCTCCAATAATTAAATGAACGCCAGCAAGCATATAGCCCATAGAACTTAAAGAATCAAAACCTGTTTCTAAAAACCCCTTTTAGCAAAAATGATTTTTATGATTTTCCTTCCATTTTCTTAACATTTTAAATAAATTTACTAGATTAAAGCAAAGGTTATTTCTTAGCCCTGTTTAATCCTCTTTACATAGTTAATTAGCATCAAGTATTTCTATTTTCTTGCACAAATTTTTTTGATGTATAAAGCTCTGGATGTGTGTCTTAACCACATATGACAAAGGTTTGGTAGTGAAATACACAGCATTAATAAAATAAATGTCCTTTCTGTATACTGTTTTTGAATATGAGAGTCTGAATCAGTTTATCAGTCTGAAATGTATACATTTTAAGTATGAAAAGGTTACATTTTATGTTTTTATTAATGTGATAGCATGCAATAAATATCACATCTCACAACCAAACAGAAATTATATTTTCTGCATTCTGTCATATCAAAGAGTTATCTTGTATACATCCAGTGATCTTGTACACATGAACCTAATTGTGAAGCAGCTACTAAACAAGTGGGATCCTTTGTCTCAGACACTTTAGAAGGCAGGAGATGTTTAAAAAGAAGAAACTCACAATTAATTTGTTTAAGGCAAGAGAAAATGTCTGAAGAATGATGAGGAAATTTAAACATTCATATGAGAAAAATAAATCAGGTCTAGAGACAGCCAGACACTTAGCATGCTAAATATTTACTTGAGATTGCTCAGTTGCAAACACAATAGATTCTTCCAAGGGAACTAAATAAATACAAATATCTTGCATCATCAGAGAGAGAGAGAGAGGACAAAAGGGAGGAAGGGAAAGAGGGGAGAGGGAGGGAAAGAAAGAGAAGAAGTTTTAGAGAAATAGAAATAGAACTTTGTAAAGGAAACTCACTTCTCAGGAAGGAAACAGGCTTGCCTTAAGGAAGGACTCAAGGTTCTAACAATATTATTTGCCTTTATTTTACTAATGTTTATATAATATTCACAGTGTGATATCTTTAAAAAAGTTATCTTTTAACCTGTGTAACTATTTGGAACTATAATACTGGTAAGTTGCTTCAGAGAAGTAGAAATAGAACATAATAAAGAAGTATTAATAAAAGAGATGACAAAGAGGAAGCCATTCTTTTCAAATTTAGAATAGACAGTGGCAGGATCAGGGAGAAAATATGGGCCTCCTATGAAGTCATCATAATTCTTTCATCTCCCAAAGAACAGAATATAACTGGGATGTTACTTGATAACTCTATGCTTTCATCTGTGCAATATAAAAAATTAAGTTCTAAGAAGAAAAGAAAAGATACTGCCTTTTAACTTGCTAAATTCAAACATGAATCAGTGATTCCTCATGTGCTTTTATCACTAAGTAAATTCCTTTAATTTAAAGCTCTCTAGAATAAATATACTATATTAATTTCTAATTCCAAAAAATAAATTTACGGTGTTTTTCTTTTCTGTACTAAGACTGTCTAGTGAAGAATAATGAAAGACTTAGATCAAGATCTTAGACCTTTCATGTTTAAAGATCCTCTAACTTTTCTGTGTAGTTAAAATACTTGGATTTTAAGACTTGTTTGCTCTATATTTTTCTCTCCTATTTCAAGTATCATTTTTAAATATGATTTTAAAAACATTTTTACACAATTTAACTTGTTTGCAGCCCGCCTATCAAATTTTAATAGATTGTACCAACTCTGATTTTGAACTTTGTTGGGAAATTTTGAAGTATGTGTCATGATTAGCCCACCTTCAAGAATATTTTTACCTATCCCAAAGAGCAATAGATGTAGCTATGTGAAGGCGAATCTACCCATACTTAATTTATATAGTGTTATTTTCTTAAGATCATTTAAAAATCATCCTAGCAATAAGTTTCTCCAAATGATCCTATAATACATTTTTAATGGATATTCTCTGCTATCTTCACGAAGCTAAGAAGAAAAGATTGTCACTTTTTTGAATGTAGACGAATTCTCATCAATCTCTTAAAAGAAAAAGCAAGAAAAGTGTTCATTTTGATTGTGACTTTTTAGTTGCTACACTACTTTCTTCACTCTCTCTTAAATCACTAAAAGGTTGGAAAATAGTAGGAAATTTCAGAGGTGCACAGGCACACAAATCAAGTCTTCAAACTTAATGGTGAAATAGTATTGTGTATGAATCTAGGTACTCTGATGAAGGGTTATTTTCAGTAAATGTCGAAAGGTTGACAGTAGTTGCTTTGTAGATTTGTTAAAAAAAAAGAAACCAGGTTGATAACAATCATATAAAATTGCTCTTTTAATGGTAGGAATTTTTTAAAGAGAATTTTTTTGGAGTACTGACTTCAGGGCATGTGATATACTTCCTGGAAACTTTTTATTAACTTCTAATTGACTCATCTTAAAAATGTTAAAGAAAAGAATAAAGTGATACAAAATATGCTCTGTGTTCATCAGTGCACATTTTTCTTTCTGTTTCTTATCTATTTATCTCTAAGGTAACAGGTTGAGCATTAAGTATAAGTATACAAACACCAGTCTATGTCTTTACACATTTAGCTTGTTGCACCAAATGTAGATTGACAAACCAAATTTAGACTATAAATTTGTTAAGGTATTGATGCCAAATAAGACCCACTTTTTGTTCCTCATAGCTACATGAGGAGCCAATGGAAAATTCTCTATAACTTATTTTGTGTTCAACATTCAGGATATCATCCAAATCTTCCTCTTTGTGATTATTTTCAAGTATCAATTTATGGTGAATAAAAGCATCTTTATCCATCTGGTCTCTTTTTAACAGTCTTAGCCTTTTTGTTGTTATTGTTGTTTCAGTTTTTATTTGATAGCTCTACTAATCAGTGAACAGATAATTTCTGGTTGTTACTCATGGGTGTATTTTAAATCAATAATCATAATGATTACACAGGTTTCCTGTATGTTAAGCAACATGAGAATATTAAAATTGCCTTTAGTAATATATGCAGTAAATATATAGCAGTATGGATTTTCAATAGTTTTGATCATTTCTTTATGCAAAATTACCATAAACAAAATTCTAAAATATGATTTGTAAATGAATGTTCAGCAAAATTTCATTTAAATAAAGATAGTTTATTCTCTTCTCAATTCTTAGGAAAAACAGATATCATTTAAGAGATTCTGATAAATCATTAAAATGATACACTGATATGCTGAGAATATATTCCATAGTTTTATTTTCATTTTAAATAGCAGCTTTGCCTATTCATACTGAAAATAGATATATCATACACTTCAGTATTCTAGAAATAAAAACAAAAAATTTTGGACTTCTGTTTGGATCAACTTAGAATAACAGAAACCAAATTTACTTGATGGTCTGAAAAAAAAAAAAAAAAGTAAAAATTAGACCTGTATATGAAACAATGGTTTTCAACCCATTAGTGATCAAGCAATGAAAGATAGTGATATCAAGGAGACAGGAAACTAAAAAGGAAAGTCCTAAAATTATCTCAACTTACTACCGGAAAGGAGTTTTTAAGGCCCAGTGCAGGTTGGGGCAACCCAGGTTAAGTATGATGATCTCAAGAGTTAAGGAGACGGAGCTGTGATTCAAGAGAGGCCATGGTAGCACAAGTCCACAGAGCAATGTACGAAAAAGAAGAGATACACAGATAGAAAACTCCAGAATCTCAATAAGGTCTCCTTCAAGGTATCAGCTAAATAATGATTTGTTTTTTATAGCAGGAAAGTAGTCATTACCAAGTAAAGAAGCACCTGATTTATTAGAGGGAACAATTATGAATCAGACACAGAATTAGAAATAGTTCCTCTTTCTAACCATCACAGTGGAAAAACTCATAATTCACAAGATCCATACTTGGCTAGATTACTTTCATAAAGTGTAAAAATAATGGTTATTAGCCATATAGGCTTTCCTTCTTTTTTTTTTTTAATTGGCTTCACTGGAATTTTTATAAGGAAACTCTGTTTAGACTTAAAAGCTTCTCAAGACAAACTACGAATTTGACTGTGCCTGTAGATGTCTGTATAAATTAGATAAATTCCTCCTTTTTCCAGGTCCCATAGTAATTTGGAGTCCCTGGATCTATAGAAAGTGACATTATTTACTTACCATACATCAGGTAATGTTATAGATGAGGTACTGTTAGGTAAATAGCAAGGGACCACTGACTCTCCTAGGGACAAAAGTGGGTGTCTCACCTTGGTGCTGCCTCAAGCAATTGCCCCACCTGGGGAGGAAGGACAAAAGGCAAGCCCCCCCCCCCCCCAATTCCTGGTGCTGCTCACCTTAATCCTGCCTGGAGCAACTGCCACACCTGGGAAGAAGGAGGAATGGCCTGCCAATCTGCAAAGGAATGCAGGGAATTCCCCAGCCCACCAACCAGGCAGCCCAGGCACAATAGGATCTGGAATGTGACCTAGAGTAACCTAAGGCTAATTATCATGTAGCTAACTGTCCATTCAAGTGGTTCGGTGGTGACATCTGAACCATGAGGAGGGCCCAATCCTGACACCATAAAAGAAGATCCTAGACCATTACCAGAGCCCTTTTGTTATGACAGGGTTCGTCTGTGGTAAACGTATCTTGCTCTTGCTCTGTGAATCTGTATCTTGTTCTTCCTCTGTAAACCTATTTTATCCTTCCTCAGTAAACTTTGTTTCATACTTGCCTTGTTTTTGGTGTGTCTGGTCATTCTTTGGCCAAGAGCACACCAAGAACCGAGAAGAGACAACTGCCACCCTGACAGTACCAGGCCAGTTTTTCCAAAGGACTTTTTATTGGCCCTATCAGTTAATCTTAATTCCTCAAAGCAAACTGGGCATTTCTGAAAATATGCCATTCCAGTCAAAAGGCTTGGTAAAATACCCAATGTCTCCAATTCCATCCTGTTATAAAAGAAAATAAATTCTTATTGAACTTATCCAAATAAATATATTGCCATAAAACAGGAATACTTACCAATAGTTTCCAAATTGCAGAGAAGCAGGGAGAAAAATAAAAGCTTCAAATTGCTCACAAAAATGTACTTTTCCAATTTTTTTGTATGCTATAAATGGCTCAAAAGAAGGAAAAAAGTTGTTTGACTTTGGGAAAACAAAATACAAAAAGAATCAAAAATATTTCAGAGAAAAAGTCATAAAAATTTAGTTCATTTCTATGTAATTACTTTTTGTTGTCCTTGAGATTGAGTTAGCAATCCTCATAAATGCATCAGCATTTTAATTAAAGTCTTGGAAGTTTTCCTAGTTCCAATGGTATGATCTCCAAAGCTATCAGTTTCACCTGCATGTAAAAGTAACTATCAGAGTACTTTTCATAAGTTTTCTTAAAAAAAAAAAACAAATTTTGGACTGTGGCCAGTTAAAAATTGCTTTTTTGAGAAGAATCAAAGAATCAAAATAATTATCTGTAGATGACAAAAGTCTTAGAATAGCCATGGTTAAAGAGACAATTGACAAAGAAATATGACTTCTGGTGCACATAAAAATTTAACAAAACCATAATAATTACTGATAACATACACCAAGACATATCAAAATTTTAGGAATCTTATACAATTTGGGGACACATACCAATAATATGTTTATATAACTATAACCCGGAGAAAGTTAAATATCATTTCATATTTAACAATGCTTCTCTAAGAAAAGAAATTGTAGGAGATGTAAACAGATGGAAAAATCTACCTTGCTCATGTTTTGGTAGAATCAACATTGTTAAAATGCCCATACTGCCTAAAGTGATCTACAGAATTAATACAATCCCCATCAAAGTACCAGCATCATTCTTTACAGATGTAGAAAAAATAATTCTATGCTTTGTATGGAACCAGAGAAGATCTTGTACAGCCAAAGCAATCTTAAGCAAAAAGAACAAACTGGGAAGTATCAGTCAACCAGACTTCAAGCTGTACTACAAGGCTATAGTGACTAAAACAGCATGATACTGGCACAAGGATAGAGACATAGACCTTTGGAACAGGACTGAGAGTCCAGAGGTGAAACCATCCACATATTGTCATCTAATCTTTGACAAAGCAGATGAAAATGCACACTGGGGCAAAGTATCCCTTTTTAAATATGGTACTGAGAAAACTGGATAGCTACATGCAAAAGATTGAAACTGGATCCCCACCTCTCACCTCTTACAAAAATCAATTCGAGATGGATAACAGACTTAAACCTAAGTCATGAAAGCTTAAGAATCTTAGAAGAAAATATAGGGAAGACCCTTTCAGACATTGGCCTAGGCAAAGAATTTATGAAGAATATCCCCAAAGCAATCACAGGAGCTACAAAATTAAATAAATGGGACCTGATCAAATTAAAAAGCTTTTGCACAGCCAAGGAAACTATTAGAGTAAATAGACAACCTACAGAATGGGAGAAAATATTTGCTCTCTACACATCCGATAAAGGGCTGATAACAAGAATCTACCTAGAACTCAAAAAAATCCACAACCCCATCAATAAATGGGCAAAGGAAATGAACAGAAACTTTTCAAAAGAAGACACAATCATGGTCAACAAATATATAAAAAATATGGTCAACACCTCTAATCATTAGGGAATGCAAATCAAGACCACAATGGGATATCATCTAACTCCAGTAAGATTGGCTTGTATCAAAAAATCCCAAAGCAACAAATGCTGGCGAGGATGTGGAGAGATAGGAACACTCTTATACTGCTGGTGGAACTGCGAATTAGTGCAACCTCTGTGGAAAAGAATTTGGAGATACCTCAAAGAGCTACAAGTAGAATTTTGATCCAGCAATACCACTATTAGGCATCTACCCAAAGGAACAAAAGTCATTCTATAATAAAGACATCTGCACTTGAATGTTTATGGCAGCACAATTCACTATAGCAAGGATGTGTAAACAACCCAAGTGCCCGTCAATCAATGAGTGGATTAATAAAATATGGTATATGTATACAATGGAATACTACTCAATTATAAGAAATGATGGTGATCTAGCACCTCTTATATTTTCTGGATAGAGCTTGAGCCTATCCTCTGAAGTGAGGTATCACAAGAATGGAAGAATAGGCACCACATGTACTTCCCATCAAACTGGCACTGACTGATCAACACTAAGGTGCTCACACAGTAGTAATACTCTTTGGAGCCAGGGGGTTTGGTGGGGGTTGGGGGGTAAACTCACAACTACTGGATGCAGTGAGTGTTGTGGGGGGGAAAGGGCACATCTCAAATCATGGTTGGGATGTGAGAAAGTCATAACATGTAACCAAAATGTACCCACATAATTTCCTGAAATTAAAAAAACAAAAACAAAAATAATGGTTTTAACATTCCAAATAATCCTAATATGTCTCTCTTGGACTTTTAGTGGCTCTAATATTAAAAAAGTTAGTTTGAGGTCAAAAAGACTGAATATAGAATTTTGATTTTGTGAAGTTTGTGAAGTATAAAAGGTTTAAAATACTCATCATAAAACAGGATCACATGTAACTACAAAGTAAGCCATTTGTTCAGCCAAAGTGATAATTCAAAGATTTTAAAAAGCAAAAACTTTACTCATTAAGAGAAGACTCAGTTTCCCAAACAGTCATAAGAGTAAATAAACACAAACTGAAAGACGAGCTACTGAAGAAGGAGACTGAATCTGTCTTTCTTTTTCCTCTTCTTTTTTTTTTTTTTTTTTGCAGTTGACTCAAAAGGTGAACAAAAATCTTGAACTATCTTTGTTAATGTTACATGAAAATCTTGTTTGGAAGAGAACCAAATTTTACCTCTGTATTAATGTATTAAATGTTAAAACCAATTTCAATAAAACCTTATAAATAAATTTATTTAATCTTAATCAATTTGAGCATAAGGTAAAACTTCTTTAAATCTTTTATAATTTTTAACATTTTCCCCAATTTTTGTATCCATTTAATTTTATCTATCTTTTTAAAATTTATTTAATTTAAAACAATTTCTAAAACCTTTAAATTAGTCAAGGATTTTTTTTTAACAAAAACCACATTTTTATGCCTTTTGATATTTAAAAAAAACCCACATCCTACTTTTTTTTGTATCGTCTGCATATAGAACTGGTTTTCTTTTTTTTAAAACCAGTACTTGTATTTACATATATTAATTATAATGTTAACTCCTAAAAACCCTTATTTTAGTGAAAAACCTAGGAAGTAAGTAATTTGACACAGCTGGGCAAGAGGGGATGGGAGGCCTGGGTGTTATTCTGAGGCCTTGTCATGATTGTTTCTCTAGATCTCAAAACTAAAGGCAAGCTCGGAGTAACATGTGCATAAGGATTTGGTGGAGCCTGGCAATCAGCCCTTACAGCTTTAACTTATAGACAAATTATGCAGGAATCAGATAGTCATTCTAGAACTGGAAAATAATACAAATGAATTGGAAATGTGTTGAACAGGTTTTAAAGCATATTGGAGACAACAAAAGAGTCAGTTAAGAGCAGTTGAACAGGAATTACTTGATCCAAAGAATAGAGAGAAGAAAAGATAGAAAAAAACAATAGACAGAGCTTCATTGACCTGTGGGGGGAAAAAATATCTAGTGGTCTATCATACATGTAAGTGGAATCTAAGTTTGAAAATAAAGGAAGAAAAAGATAAAAAATATTTGAAGAAATAAAAAAAAATTCAACATTTAGAAAAATACATCAAGTCATAAAGATGCATAGTAAAGTTCAGTAATGAGAATTACAAAGAAAACTGCACCATAGTTTCTACTAATAGCCAAATATAAAGCATAATCAAATATATATTCATTGCATATCTATAAATAGCAGTCAATAATTGAAAATTGAATTAAAAATCTATATTCTACATTAAACATGATATTATTATGAATGAATTACACAAAAGATCTGAATGTTCTCTATATTAAATACAGGAAAATATTATAGCAAAAAATGAAAGAAAGCCTAAATAATTAAAGAGATAATCATGTATATGAATTAGAGTAAGTGATTTTTTAAAGATATTATTTTTCCCCAAATTGGTATTTAGAGTTAATATATATACCTGTAAAAATCCAAACCAGCATTTTTTTATCGTCAACATTGACACATTTTTTCTAAAACATATAGAAATACTAAGGACCTAGAAGAACCAAAACAAAGAAAAAAAGATTTAGAAGATTTGAAAACAAAGAACAGATTTGGAAGACTCATATAATCTGACTTCAAAATATACTACAAAGTTTACTATATACAGGCATACAGATAAATTAATAGAAAAATATGAAATTTCCAGAAATAGACCCACCCATATATTTTTAGTTACATTATAGTTGATCAAAAGATTTTGAGAAAGACATCATAGCAATTCTTTTAAACTTTTTCCACAAATGGTACTGCAGCAATAGGCAGAAAAAAATGAACTTCAATATCTCCTTCATAACATAAATTTAATTCATTATGGATAATTGATCTAAATGCAAAATTAAATATATAAAACTCCTAGACTAAAGCATAAGAGAATAATTTTACTATTTGACTTGTAAAATATTTATTAGAGAAACAGAGACAGCACCAGACATAAAAGAGGAAGTTGATACATTGCCCTTCAGCAACATCGAACTTTCCGTTCATTTTTAAAAAAGCAAAAAATTCTTGATGGACACGAATTGGGAGAAAATATTTACCACACAAATAACCTAAAATAAAAATATACAAATCCATAATATAAAGAACTTCTAGAAATCAGTAATAAAAAGACAAGCTATTTCTAATTAAGAATGTGCATAAAATGTATGAGCGAAAATTCAGGAGAGAAATATTTTATAACATAAATGGCAAATTAAGTAAAAAGATGCTCAATAGGTAAATTCAAATTAAGACATAAGAGAATAATATAGTGCACCTATACGTGGCAAAAACTATAAAAGTAGAAAATGCCAAATATTGACAAAGCCGTGGAACCATACATTATGTACAATATGCCCATTTAACGGAATACCACTCTGTAATTATAAAAATTAATTAAAAAGTTAACTACAGGTATATGCAACTATTTGGGTTGCATGTTAAAAACATTATGTGAAGTGAAATAAGCCACATAGCAAAGATTATCCTCTGTATCTTTTCATATAAATTGTTTTAGAGCAGACATGACTATGGGGATGGCAAGCAAAGCAGTAATTGCCTGTGATTGCAGATATTAATCAGAGAGAGCAAGAAAGAATACTCTTGGTGGTGAAATTGTTCTATACTGTAATTGGGGTGTTAGTTAATGGATGCATACCTTTGTTAAAACACATAGATTTTAAGTGTTGCATTTCAACGTATGTGTGCCTCAATGAAAAATAATGAATGACCTATAATTCTACAACTATTTTCTTTTTCTCTTGTTAAAATATTTCTTAATTTTGTAGCAACCACTTGGTAAGTGCTGCCACTTACAAAATTTTAAATATTATTGAGTAAACATATTTATAATACTATCACCTAAAAATAGTTTAAGTTAATAGTGTATTTTCATCTTTTATTTGAAAGCACAGAAATGATAATTTTGTAAAAAATAAGTGATAAAAAATCCCACATATAGTTTATTAAAATCGAATAGTATTATATTTAATGTGTTTAGTATTTTAATATTCATTTTTCAACTAAGTAATTACTAGCATCAATAAATCCATCAATTGATACTTTAGAATCACAGTGTATTCATTTTCTTCTAAAAAACTGAGGACTCTATAACTTCACACACTATCCCGTCATCATCCAATTCTCTATGCTTTTCTTGCTTGCTTCTTTAATTCTCTATAGGAAATAAAGTAGAGTTATAATTAACTAAACATAATCACATATAAATAAATATCCTAAACCAATTCCTCCTTCTCTAATTCCCCCTCCCTACTATGTACTCAATAATTTGAAGTATGAAAGAAATGGAATTCAGATTAGAAATACGTATACGTATACGCATATGCACTGACCAAATTAAATGTTTTATTAAGCATGACTATTTAAATATGCAAATATTGTTTAAACATTGAATCTCATAGGTCTATAACATTTTTAATTCTAGTGATGCCTTACATCTATTAAAAACTAAGTTCTGGCATTTTCTGTAGGCTTATGCACTTTTGAGAGAAGAACTTCCGGAGTAGGATTTCAAGACATTTCTCCACAATTAGCTATGCAGATACTTAAATACAGATATCTGTAAGCTCATATTTTTCTTTAAAATTAGGAAGCATTATATGTACGCTATTCAGAATTTCTTTGAGTTTTGGGACTCTATTCTTATTCATTATATTAAACCCAACATGTTGAATTAACATTTGTTAAGTTTCTTCCATGTGTCAGACACTTTATGGTACCTCATTTTGATCCTTGCAGCATCCTTGTGTGATGACTGTCACTCTAATATGATGGATGAGGATACTGAGACGCAGTGAAGTGAAGTTAGCTACTCTTTCAAGTAGAAAGTAAATGGAAGACATGGAGATCTAATCTTTTTCTGTTTGCCCTAAAAGTCTTCTCCAGGATGTTTCTTAAGTATCTGCATAGATAATTACCGACAAATGCAATTCTGCTCTTTGGAGTTAATGAAAATTGGGTTTAAGTTAGGTAAATCATTTAATGTGCTTTAATTTCATAAAATATATTTTTAAACATTTTAAATTACTTGGACAGGAAAAAGGCCTCAGATATGTCTTAAATGCATAGGGTAACCTATCTTTAATTATTACAAGTTCTTTTTTTATATTTACATCAGTTGGCATACAGACAGAGAAACTCATTTTGTAAAACTTCTTTGTAGTTTACTTTGTTCAGTTCTCAGATGAAATTTTTTGAAATCAATCAAATATTAGGTTACTTCCATAATATACTTATATAAAAACTGTGTAAATATTTAGTAGAGTATAGTATATGTCTAGGTATTTCTATATTAATCTATTCTTATATAATATGGTAAAAACTAAATTATGAAATTATAATTTTCTCACATAAAATATAAAGTACAGGACTATGCTAAATAAATTTGTTTCAAATTTTTAGCGATGCTGAATACTGATTTTTTTTTGTGGTGACATGCATTTTTTAAACTATACAGTTCTTGCATTTCATTTGTGTCTACTTTATTTGCAATTTCTCATAAAAATAACTTTAATGAAGTGATTATGATAATTTTCACATTCTTATATTTTCTATTCATAATTCAATAAGACCATATTTTTAAACTAGATTAAATATCTATTAAAAGACTAGCGCACATCTTCTAGCATAATAAATAAAGATTCTTGGGAAAAAAAGACAACATTGATATTTATATTTTAATCCAGAATAACAGCACTGACTATTTTTTAAATTTAAGCCTCATTTACACACACGAGTACATACACAGGTACATGCACACACATGTATATATGGGTCTGCATATATATGAGTGAAGGTATACATATGTGTTCATACATACATATGTGTACATATGCGTGAGAGAGAGAGAGACAGAAAGAATGTCTTTGAGGGAGCATACCATTATTTCTACTAATTATATTTGCCCAAATACAGAAGTTCATGTTAGAAATAAAAATACTGCTGATTTAAAATGTGTTTCTCTATTGCTATCTAATTAAGAGCTGCTGAGGGGTGTTACATTTTTAGTTAAGCCCAGGGAAGAGAAATGGTAATGGTAGAATGAATATAATTAGCTTTTCACCTCTGAGACCAGAGTTCAGAGATTTTAGTTTAGAAACACTGAATAAAAGCATGGTGGTTTCATTTCTAGACAATTCTCTTTTAATCAAACCATAGACATTTTTCATATTTTCATGTCCCTATTTAAAAACAAAAAAGAGAAGGAAAGTGGTTGTTAGCATGATTATTAAGAAAAATTTGTAACAAAATATATACTGATATTGGTAAAGTGGAAATATCTGACAGTACTTTGGTGATCTAATTATTGTGATTGCCTTTCAAAACAAAAGAAAAAATATAAATAAGAAATTCCTTTAAAATGTTTATACTAGTAGGAATTTGTAAAGAATGGATTCTTAGTTGTCTTTCTAGAAATAAATGGATGTCCATTTAAAACCACACTTAAAGGAGCACAGCAAAAATCAAATGTAGGTAGGTCCAAGGGCCTATCTCTTCACACAAATGTTGAAAATTCAAGTGAGAGTCATCTCTGTCTGATGTCTGAAAGACAGTCCAAAGTTTACAGCAATAAAATGAGCACCAAATCAAGAAAAAGGCAACTTAAAGTCGTAGAAATTTGTGATATTTTTGTTTGCCCTTTCCCTACCTGTGTTCCTCATGTGGTAATATTGAGAGCAACAGCTCGCATCCCTAGTGTGGGAACCTGGTTCTTGGTTCCACAGGGAACAGCATTCTTACAAAGAATTCTCTTCATGTGCTGTAACCTGTGTGGGTGCTCCCTGAAGAACTGACACAAGGTGCTTTTCTTTGTTTTGCCTAACTCGGAACTCAATCAGGACAGAAAAGTTTTGAGCATTCCTCAAAAATATTGTAAGGAAATAAACAACCTGAGCCACTTGGGACAAAAGTTTACAAGGGAGACGAACAGCAGAGCACGAAAAGCCTCTGAAGAAAAGTTGTGGAAAGAGCTTCTCTGGGAAATTAGTATATTCAATAATGTCCAAGCGTATAGGGGAATTTAGAAAGAAGACATGCTCAGAAAAGAACTGAGAAGTTGCTAAGGTGACTTCCAGGTTCGACAAAAGCAGAAAGTAAGAGCTAAGGCAGAATGTAAATGGCCTAAGCATTGAGGGAATGCCCGAGCAGAAAGCTAATCTGCAAAAAGCCTTACAAGAGAGGTTCTTTATTTCTTTAACCCATCCTTCTGTCTTTCCTTCCTTCTTTCCTTCTTTCCTTTCTCTCTTTCCATCTTTGTCTCACTCTCTCAACCCCCCATATTCAAGGAAATAACTGTCAAAACATGAATTGAACACAAACTAAGGGAACAGGGACTTCAGAGAACATACATGACAAGTGATTCAGAACTACAAAATTGTTTAGAAAAGTCACTAAACAAATAGCTACAACAGTAAAAATAAATCCTAAGGAAGGGAAAGAATCTGATTTCCTGAATTACTACATTATAATATTCAAAATGGCCAGTATTCAACAAAAATTACAAA